>JABXWE010003169.1:0-13312 GCA_014611495.1 Limonius californicus | reverse complement strand
CTTTATTCAACAGTAGAGATATTTTCCTCAAAACGGTTGTTCAAGTGCTATCCTAAAACCTTGCCTCGTAACGAATAGACTTACAAGGCTTGTAAGAAGTCCCGCCAAATATCTGCGGTGCCCCTTAATTTCCTTTTAATATGCAACCAGGCATACTTCATTCTCTACTGTATACGTCGCGCGGTCTAACTAGTACCGATCGCCGTTGCTACCGAGGTAAAATTTTCTAAGTCCCTGGAAATTATATTTTGTAGGGCATAAAAAATCGATTTTTTTATTTTCGCGGAAAAAGATTCTTTGACGCAAACAAATAACAACCGTTAGAATAAAAAAAATATTTTTCTAAAAAAGAGGGGGGAGGGGGCCGGTGCGCTTACATATAGCCACGAGTGTAATATTTCTTTGCATATTCATATGCTCCATTACGTACTGAGCGATTCAGTGAAAACCCTAGTTTCCTATCTTTTTTCGTTTATTAATTAAAGGAGTTTGAAGTTTCAAACTTCCAAGCTTCGTAGAGGGCGCCACAGGAAAATTGCGGAGTTCTTCAAAAAAAGATATCGATAGCCCCTTGCGAGGTCTATCGACATATGAAATTTAAAAAAATTCCTTGGAGCAGTTTTTGAGAAATAATTTTTTGAAAATTTCCAAAATTTTGAAAATTCGTAATTTAGGCCCCTTATAATTTTTCAAAAAACTTTTTATATCACCTCATTTTACCCTTCATATAATATTCAGAAAATAAAAATCATTTGAATCGATTCATCCGTTTTCGAGTAATTGGGCGTTAAACTCAAAATTTTCAAAAAATCATAGCGCCCTTCATTTTAAAGCTAGCGAGTTCGGAAAAAAACTAACAGATTTGTCTTATGACCCTCTATCGTTATCCGCGATAAAAGTTTCAAAATTGTAATCACGAAAAAAGTGATACCAAAAAAACATGCGTAACTTCCGCTTCCGGTTTCGGATTTTTTTGAAAAGCTTATTTTTTCGATGAATTTGCGATACACCCCCGCATTCCAAAGCGCATCAAAATCGGAGCAATACTTTCGGCTGTAGGAGCGTCACATACGTACGTACATACGTACATACGTACCCACCCACAGACAGACATTTTTTAAAAACCACTTTTTTGGGTTCCTAGAGACCCAAAACGGATATATCCGTTAAAATCTCGATTTCGAAAATTTTCATGATTTCAATACTTACCCTATACCTATAAGGTATGGGAAAGTAAAAACTATTCGCTTTTTCAACATTTGAGTATTAGTAAAAACACACTAAAGACATGAGCGCAATTAAAGGCAAAACTATTTTACAAATACATGTTTTTAAATATATTATTTATTTCGTAAATAAATATATTTTATTCAATTTTGCCATATAGATTGACGTTTATTGACGTCAAATCAAACTATTAAAGTCATTGTTATTTAGGCGCGCATTAAAATTTTAATAGGCAGTAGATTAAAAATTTTAATCCGCTGTTTTGAGGTTATATGTAGAATATTTTCTACAAATTGCTTGAAATTACAATCAAAATACCTAATTATCGCAATAAGTTACGAATATCTTCTAACGACGGTTTGATGGTCTTAGACTGCTCCGAAATATAATTTAATATCACCGTTTCGGTAACTTCATCTGCTTTTTTCTCTGCTCGGCAGTTGCAAAATTTCTGGTACACTTTCTTGTATAAATCCTTCGATTTCCGAGGAAGCAGTTTTTCCATTATAGCATCACCATCAACCAAACCGTGTTCTGGATCAGAAAAAACATCATGATCCAATTCGTTGCACAAATTATCCATTTTATTTTCGCGGAAAACTCCTCGACGCACGAATAATATTTTTTGAAATGTGTTTCTAAAAATTTTCGTCGTTGTCAAGGTAACGGGGCACAGAAGTTGTGATCTTGTCGTCATAATCATAAAATTCGCCTATTTGATGACTTTCCTTAAAATTTTCTCTTCAGAATTGGACAGGCAAAATTGAATAAAACGTTGTATTACACTCGCGGATTAAATGAATGTTTAACTTGCGATATTAACGCGCTCGCGGCTGCGCCGCTTGCGCGGTTAAACATATCGCTCATTAAACATTCATTTAATCCGCTCGTATAATAAATAACTATTAAAATGAATACTGGTGTGTTTATAAATTTGCTGGCTGTGGCAATAAAAACATATGTATGTATGTATGCTGTTTCACTGGCTCAATTTGAGTTACCTACATATTTATGTGGAATTTTGGGTGACCACTAAAAACGAATTAAATCCGCCTACTAGATTTCAATTTTTGTTGCTAAAAAAAATATACTTATTAAAAATTACTTGTAGGTATACATAAGCATCGCATTTTGGGATTTTCGAATGCATATTTTTGTTTTTGGGTAAAAGAAGGTACTTTAAGACCGAAGTGTAAACAATTCATAATAATTGCTGCAGGTATGGATAATCGCCTTACAGCTTAGCAAATTTTCCTAGAAACCCTATTTCTAAAATCCCCGTTAATAAAGGGGATGTATATTAAAGGAGTTTCCAAATGTAGTAGGTAGTCACCTACTCTGTCTTCTAATCTCACCCACAGCGAAGATTCAGATGTCTTATCTGTTAACGAAACAACCGCAACAGTGGCAAGTCTACCTTCAAACAAAGAACATCCGCTCTTACAAATATGTAGGTAAGACGGATGCACCTGGTGCCTGCTTTCGCAATATACGATTTCGAGGTTTCTTAAAAATTCGCTGGAAGGAAACTTCCGACACTTTTTGAAAAACGGCTCGGTATAAGTTGTTAAGGAAGGTCCCCTCTAGGGTGTGGGTGGGGTCGCTAGAAAGGAGAAGTCCTGTCTTTCGAGAAAAAAATTTTTGAAAATTTTTTGTCTTTTTTGCTAGTATTTATTTCGTCACCTGGAGGCTTATGGAAGCCGTAGGTGACGGCGAATGCACTTAATAACTTCATAAGTACTTAATCTTGGGTCCACTGTTCTTAAAACACGCTAAAAAGGCTTAAAAACGAAAATTTAAAAATTTACAAATACTTGTGTCTCAGAGTGTACTTCCGTCAGATACGTATCCAAATACGTAGTATGTAACTTCAGCCCGGTCCAGTTCCCCTATATTTCTTTTTCTGGAGTTGAAAATAATCATGTAGATTCACTTTAGGACACTGTGGAATGTTTATTTCTTTCGATATGATTTGTCTTCGCACATTTTAAAACTTCACTATGATATTTTAATTGTTCTTACAACTAATAATACGCGCGTAATGTATTTACAAGTTTATTTACAATATGTACAGGAGCAAATATGTAGGTACAATAATAATAACCACACCGCAGAACGAAAAAGCACATTTATATAAGCGCCCGAGGATTGTGATCGTTACCGTGGAACTGCTTGTTCTTCGTCCCCGCCAAGAGCTCGAAGGGTTGTTTTTACCTACAACCTTATTTCCTGGAAACTTGCAACTTCAGCTTAAGCTTCTTGCGTCTTTGTTGCAAGTAGCGGTGCTATTGTACCGACCAGGCTTTGTGTCGCCACAATATTTTTTTAATTGGTTATGAATATTTGTAATACGTCTTTGCTCTTTCGCAGACATGATGACACTGACGGATCACACATTATCAATGCAGCTATTTTTAATTGTGCTGCTTCTGTATAGTAATAGATGATTAACACAATATGTCATTATATTTAATATGCAAATCCAGAGACTCCAAATGGAATCGGTGCAATAACATTTATTAAATCGTTAAAAAAAGCCGATACCCTAGAATGGCACCAGCTTTATGTTTTTTTTTTGATTATATTTTATTAATGATGGAAATATAGGATATCTAGAGGGATACCCTGAAAATTTACAAATTACATTTTTAAAAATTTATGATCCAAATGATAGAGTAAATGTTTTCTTCTTCTTTATAAATTCCCTCGATAAACACACTTCCAATATTATTACCCCAAACACCATATTTTTGTTCGTATGTATGTTTTAGGTGTAAAATCTATCAATTCCATAATTATTAAAATTTTGCGGATTCTGCCCTGTTTTTAAGGTATATTAAACAAGTTAAAATTTGCCTTCGGCTCATGAAGCTGCGCTGAATTTCAAGGCATTTCAGTCTGTTTGTATAAAAAATAACTAACTAAATGGAGAACACACAGTTCACTAAAGTATCCCAGAAAAGGGCTAGTGCTTTGCATACCAATGTTGTTTTATTATATACCAGCTAACAAATTGTGTTCATTCCTTTTTGATTTAGTTTAGAAAGGAATTATTTAATAATGCAACCAACAATCATAGACAAAACAACCGATGTCAGTGCAAAAATAAACAATTTATTCATACCTACAACGAAGTTTATAAATAAGGAAAATGAATTTAGCATTGATTAAATTATACATTTTCGGAACTCGATGGGTCATCCAATTCGAAAGAATTATCGACTGGACCTGTTGTTCTACCTCCAGCGGAGTCTTCCGAATCCGCACCTGAAGAAGATCTGCAAAAGCAAGTCAGAAAAAAAAATTAAAGTTGGTTTTTCTTACATGTTACCATCATGTGGGTAAGTTACAGGTTTTGGTTTAGGAAGCGGTTTGATGTACGTTATTAGTCTATTCACCTGTTCTACAGAGTTCACCATCAAGTTAACTATCTTTGCGGCTTCTAGGTCAAAGCATAGGCTAATAAATATTTATTAGCCTATGGTCAAAGGTAATGGTTGTGTTTATGCAATGATACCATGTTATTTTGTTGCAGGGGAATTGAAGTGACTACTCCAAATTTCCCACAGACAACTCCAACTTTCCATTATAGTTTTTAAGAAGTATCGGCCCTGAAGTCTCCATCACAATATTGTCTGCAGAATGTATGAGTTTTGCATGGCCATCTCCAAGTTCAAGTGCCATTCTAACTTTTCTTCTAGCGTATTGGATCATCTTCAGTTCTTCAATGGCCTCTCGTAACTTCGGTGCAACACTTTGTGGAACACTGAAAGGATATGATACAAAATACTGTAGCTGTTAAATGCAGATAAGATATTAAATGGTAAAAAATCGATTTTTTTTCAAGTATTTACAGAATTCCTAACCTATATATGTATATTAAATTCAAAATAGGTTGCCTCAAAATGATAATGTGCCACATAAATCCACTATTAATTAGACTGATTTAAAATTTAAATATTACTTACCCCATGTTGCTATTTTTATATTAAACACAGGACACTTTTAATCCTTATAACACAAACACTTAATTGAACTGCGCTGCGTTTGACAGAGAGTAAACATAACAGATTTGCACATACGCAAGTATACAAACTAACTACCAAAACACAATGTAGCTACTCATCTTATCTAAGATTTCACTGAGTTATGTTGCCAGGAAATAAGAACTAGAATTTTACAATGCGGTAGGTCGCAGTGGAGGGTTTCGTTTATGACATACCACGGAGCGTTGGCAATGTAGCGTAGTGTTTTGAATTCGAATCTTTGAAGAATCTTCGTGCGTAATGCTTTGGCACACCCCCAGAGTTGTATCCCGTAGGTCCATACCGGTTTTAATATAACTTTATAAAGAAGTACTTTATTTGATAACGAGAGTTGAGCACGTCTGCCGATTAATCAATCCATCTGTTTAATTTTAAGATCTAGTTGAATCTCTTTTTGTTTTGATATGTGTGTTCCAAGAGAGTTTCTGGTCTAGATGTAACCCAAGATATTTAGTTGCAGTTTTTACAGGTATCTCCACTTTTTGAACCAATCAATTCAAGGTGGGCTTGTAAATGTTCTATTGCAGTTTCTACTGTATTGTTGACAGATAGAATTGCTGTGTTGTCGGCAAAAGCAGCTGTTGCGGTATTTTCAGTAGTGGGGATGTCCGATGTACGAGTATATATTAGAGAAAGGGTCGGTCCCAGTACGCTGCCCTGGGGTACTCCAGCAATAATTTGTTGATAGTTTGAAACTGCACTATTTATTTTAACTTGATACGTTCGTTCGCTTAAATAGGATTTTAGCATAAGATACAATTAGTTTGGTAGGTGAAGTTTAAGTTCGTAAAGTAACCCGTTATGCCAAACTTTATCGAAAGCTTACTTTATGTCATGAAATACACCTGCACACACGCATTTTCTTTCTAGACACTCCATTATTGTGGTAACAATTCCATGGGCTTGTTGCACTGTCGAATGGCTTTGGTTAAGCTCTATGGTTTCCTTGATTCTAGTGAAGAGTAATTTTTCAACAATTTTAGACATTATTAGCAGGAGACTTTTTGGTCTGTAGGAGTTGCACGATATAATAACCGACATTGCCGATCTGCTGAAAAAAAAATAGAAGCCGAACAGAAAGACAGGAAATTACTTTCCATAAGTCTCTGGTTACTGCTGGAACATCTGTTGGTACAGCCGTTGGGTCATTTTGTTGCAATGGATAAGTGCAGGTGCTGCTTCTTCAACATTGTTGAGTGTATTTACTGGTATAGGGACGGTTGTTACCTTTCTTGGGGCTGCTGTTTTGTTTGGTACTTTCCTTGAAACGAAACGTCATTTAGAGAAGATGTAAGCAGGGTCGATCCATTCAGTAGGGTTAACTAGTAGAATCCTTAAGATGTACAGTTTTAAGATAGTTCACTACTTTAATCACTTATTCCGCTCTGTTTTTGGATATTTTATTGTATTTTTGAATACACATTCTTGCTTCTAATATTTTTAATCTCATTTTCAATTTTTTAATATTTATATCATCTTCTAAACCGCTTCCTAGTTCAATTTGCTACATTTAAAGTATTTAAACAACAGTTAACAGAAATCGATTCATAGATGGATGCTTCTTTAAGATCATGATGAACATTTTTTAATATTAGTACATTACTTATCATGGTCTTGCAATTAACATTTTAGTTTTGGTAGGACCTAAAATGTTCGATTTAAAAATTAATCAATAGAAGTTCCTGGTGAGTTTAAAAGTCCATTTCACCAGATACTTACGTATTATATATCCTATATTACCTATAGTTTTTCTTCGAGTGCTTTATTTTATTGTAATTGTAATTTACTATCGTAAACATACATAACGTTTACGGTAACCTGCTTGCCATCTGAGAATCAAAGTACGTCATTCGACGAAATCTGCTTGCCATCTGACAATCGAAGTACGTCGTTCGACGAATAATTATGATTTCATTTCAGGACCAATATTTTACAAGAATAGTTGGTATCATCTTCATCTTGAGTTTGTATGGTTGGTGTTTGTCTTTGTCAGATATTTGATCCATTATTTGTGTATTTTTACAAGCTGAACCGACTCCTCGCCATATTACCTCCCACAGTTCACTTAGAATTAACATGTAGACGGTGCTCAAACCACACGGTTTCTTTGTGCATGTATTTTCGTGGCTTCAAAAACATTTAAAGTCGTATAGTGGGAGATTGCTTGGTAAAGTTGCTATTAAATTGCACCATGAAACCAATTGAGAAGTGCGTCATATGAAGAATAATTAATTCTAGTAGCAATTTAAGTATAAGGCCTCGGGAGTTTCTTCCAATATTGTTGAGATGAGCTTCCTTGGTGTTGGTCTTCGTTTGATATATGATCGTAGTTTTTAAGTGATGATCTAGATTAAGTGTGTATACTTGCAGGACATGAATGTATAATTCCACATGCTAAATCAATCTAGAAACTCGTACTTGTCGGACGGGGAAATGTCAGCAGCATTAAACACTTCAATGAATATGTTACCCTCTATGGTACACTTACATATTTGGATACGGATTTCTCGGTATATTTGACTGTTTCTTGCAAACTAACTGGTATTGCACGCATTTTTGACTCCTTGTCGTGCAGCACTTGCGTTTTATTAACATGGCTCTGCTTCCCCAAGTAACCGATCCATACATTATCATAAAACATTAAATGCAGCTTCTTAATACGGAGATGGAGCAATAACATGAAAAAGGAGGGCTGCATTTCGCTTGCTTAGGTAATATACCTACGCGAGGCATTTGTTTGTTAAGATATAATCCAAGAACATTTACGTCCGCATCGCTTCAATTCCAATGTATATTTGAATTGTTGATACTGAGCATATCTGGGTTAGGTGGTCATTTGAGACTTAATGTCTTGGTACTTATCAGCATTTAAAGCGATCCTACATTTGCCACAGTAGTATAGAAGATCCTGTTTGTAGGTTACCAACTGCCGTTTCTAGGTTGGTATTTTGACTTATGCCGTGTCATCTACAACCATTACGTATACGTTGTAGGGAATTGGAATATCATAAACAAATAAATTACATACGAAGTGTATTTAAATGAAATAGTACAAATTATACTACTGAATTTATATGGAAAAATAATACGATTGAATCGTACAAACATTTTTGGCGAGCCCTTCCAACATGGTGGTATTGTACATAAAAATAATCCATTATTGTAAGATCTGGGGAACCCCTAGGCCAAGTAACAGGTGCAGCATTGCCACGACCTATCAATCTCCCTGAAAAATTTAACCTCAGCCATTGTCTAGTAGCTAGTGTACTACGCGCAGATGGCCCGTAATGCATGTACTACACAATTTGCCGTTTTGCTAGTGGCACATTTTCTAATAATACTGGTGATTCCTCATTTGCAAATCTGAGATAATCTGCGCCTCCAAGATGATTGGGAAGAATAAATCGACCAACAAAGGTATCTCCTACAATACCTGCTAATCATTGTACTACTGTACTCTGCCAAGTTCTCCAACAAAACCCTTCAGAGGAAGGGATTTCTCTTAAATAAGTAATTCAGATAATTATGTGATAATACCATACCATAAAGTTGTACATAGAAATCTGTATTCAACTCATTTCCAAATAAATTTTGTTGTATGTGGAAAACTAATCTCTTTCCGGTTTAAAGAAGGATTCAATTACAGTTGCTTGTTTTCCTAGTTGATCTTCTTTTCTTTATTTTGTTCAACTTTTTTTTTTTTTTTTATTATTTATTTGCAAATTTACAATCTACTCAACTACAGAGTAATAAGTAAATATGTTGACATGGTTGCTATTTGACATGAGTTGGGCACCATCCACTGATGGGTCTCCAGGATTCACTCAACAAGGTCTTCCGGCCACTGTCTTTTGAGTCTTCTGTTCTCGATCTGGTGAGAGTAGAGGTCGGCAATGAATTGATTGGTGTGATTTAAGGTGCGCTCACGGCTTTTCGTGGCAGAGTTCTTGATGACATCAGAGATGAAGGGAATTCGGAGGTCGTTATGAAGAGTCTGGTTGCTGATATACCATGGAGCGTTGGCCAGAGCACGCAGCGTCTTCGATTGATAGGATTGTAAAATTTTGGTATTTGAGGGTTTGCTGCATCCCCATAGCTCAATACCGTAAGTCCATGTAGGTGTTAGTATGACTTTATACAGTAACAGCTTACTTTCTAAGTTCAATTGGGATTTACGCCCAATTAGCCAATACATATTTTTTGTCTTCAGATTTAATTGCTGTCTTTTAGCTTTTATATGTGCTTTCCAGTTCAATTTTTGATCCAGGTGGAGTCCTAGGTATCTCACCTCAGTTTTTATTGGAATAGGTTGGTTGACAATGTAAACTTGCGGACAAACTGCGCGTTTAGTGGTAAATGTAATTTGTGAGGATTTACTGCTGTTTACTTTGATCCTCCAACGATTGAGCCAGGTTTGGAGGAGGTTTAGATGAAGTTGTAACTTATCAGATGCGTTGTTAGGGTTGGTATCTGATGACATTATTGCAGTGTCATCTGCGAAGGTAGCGATTAGGGAATTGTTTGTGGTTGGGATGTCTTCGGTATAGAGAAGGTATAGAAAGGGGCCGAGGACACTTCCTTGCGGAACACCAGAGTTTATGGAGTGGTAGTTTGAGAGAGTATTCTCGAATTGGACTTGGAAATGCCTGTCAGTTAGATAGGATTTTAGGAGGAGGTAAATTTGATGGGGTAGCTTTCTTTTTATTTTATATAACATTCCGTAATGCCATACTTTATCAAAGGCTTGCTGGATGTCTAGGAATACTGAAGCACACATTCTTTTTCCTTCGAGATTTTCCTTAATAAAGTTGACTATTCTGTGGCATTGTTGAATGGTTGAGTGACCTTCGCGGAATCCAAACTGGTGCTGTGGAATAATTTCATCTATTGGTATTATTTCTTTGATCCTGTGTAGTAGTAATCGCTCAAATAGTTTCGATAGGAGGGGTATTTTGTTCAACTTGGAAATATATTTCAGTTGTATGACTTTGGTGCTCTCTTGTTTAAGATATGAAAAATGCCTATTTTTTCGCCCATTGTATCTTATACAGCATCATTTTCGGGGTTGTCTTTCCTTCTCTGCGCTATAGCACATGAATTACATGCAGTATTTAATTTTATCTTATTGGCCAAATAAAAGAGGACAAAATTTTATATTAGATTATTTTCGTTCAGCCTATGGTTTTTTGCAAAACTAAAAGTTGTCGTAGGAATTAAATATGGTTCGTAACAGAATTTATCAGTTACTTGCCTTCACCGCTTCAGGTACAAAAAAGTTATCGTTAAAAGTTCTGGATGGTGGCATTAATGTCAATAACGTATGCAGCTATACGGCTACTTAAAATAGATACAAAACAGGTCCGTGCGACGAAACCATTGAAAACTACATTTCTCTGCTTGAACAATGATGATGATTTTGGTAGTTTACGAATAAAAGTATTGCGACGAAGTGAACGAAAGCCCACCATAAGCACATTAAGTTTAAGGGCATCTATCTCGGGAACGATTCCAACTTGTTTCTTCCCATATTTTTTTGATCTTATTCCTTTCTATGTTTGAGCTCGTTCTGATTTTACGATTTACCTAGAATTACATTTTGAATAAACAGGTTAGAGACAAAAATACATTTACATGCCACATCACTTTTATATAACTTGTGTAGAGTCGGAAGCAGTTAAATAAAAAATTAATATGTCGGTAAACGAACACCTAAATTATCTATATTGTGTTTTTGCTTGCTTTTGAATTTTGCATTCAGTTCCTAAGTTTACCAATAATAATCAGCATCTATCATTAAGCACCCTTCACATACGAATTCATTATTTCTAAATTGTTGCGGTAGCTTAACGTATATTTCAGTATACAGATTATCTATTATAGCAGGTATGTACACAGAAAAGTTTGAACAACATACCTCCATCTTTTGCGGTAGTCTGCTTCTAACCTTTTATATGTTTGTTTGCTATTTTACATTGTGTAGGTATACATATTCTACGTGATCTTCCTTTTGGTGGTATTCCTAGTGGATTGCTATTGAACACACGTTGGGTGTGTTACTGGTAGTCAGTCCTATTAGATGTACTGTCCGAATTTCTATAACATGACATCTAGGTTACTGTACTACCGCTTTTATTTGTTATACCTCTGTCTCCCTACTGCTCGTCGTTGCAGATATACCTTTCTTTCAAATACTCGTAATCTTTGTTGTCTTTTAATTCAGATCTACATCTAGCACTAGAAGATGTTAATATAGGACGTGTTACTGTATTCGATAGTCTTGTGTTTCTTATTCTGTGTATTAATGTAGATTTAGCGATGCCATTTATAGAAAAACAGGCTTTGTTAACTAGGAATATTCTACTGTTTATATCTTTTGTTAAGTCATTGTTTCCGTTCAAATCAGCATGGGCCTGTTCTGCCACGGAATAAAGAAGCTTGTGATAATTGCTTTCGAATGGTCATGTTCTGTCGATCTTCATGGTGGCAAATATTTTGTTTTGTCAATGTTAATTTTAAATTATTATATTTCCTCCGAGTTTACTTTAATTATTTCATAGGCTTGGTTTATTATTAGGTATTGCATGATTTGAAACGTTATGGAAATTAATGCTTTTACTAATTTTTGTTGCATATTCCACCTTTTGCTGTCCTACAACCGACTGTTACAAGCTTGCTTATAATCTTCAATTACAAGCTTGCTTATAATCTTCAAAGATAATGTTGATGTTAAGTCAATATTCTCTTACTTTCTTTGCCATTAAGATTATACTGTATATTTGGTGTTGACTTCCCGTTCTTTGAAGTTAGTATGATAATACCGTATTCCCTTCTCAGCGCACAGTGATGATTTCTCGCAAAGAATATTTGAGAAGACTGAGTTGTTTTTAGGAGACACAGTCCTCTGTATAGAGCACATCACTTTTTATATATAGCTATGAAGTGTACTGGGTTGTTCTCTATTTTCAATGTCGCTATTAGTATTCTATCATTTACATACTTTATTTGTGCTATTTGTTGATCGAACCTTTTAGCCCAGTAGAAATCGACATAAAATTCGCAAAGCATGATGTAGTTCTGATTTTGGTATGTTGTATGGACCACTTAGGGTAGTGTGAATCCAAATTTGCAACTTCGAAAAACTTGTGCTCGCTGCGCACCACGCGAAAAGCTGCGATATTTTGGGACTTTTTTGACATTTGGCTCTAAAAGTCATAAACTGTGCATTTTTCGACAAACAAATCTTAGTACTTTTTAAAGTTAAATTTGCAGCAATTTAAGCCTAACCGCAGCTCCATAAACCCTATAGGGACCAAGCTGTGGCCCTTCGAAGATGGTCCATTTTTCCCGAAAATTGACAATTTTAAGTTTTGCTCCCCTTCGTAGCAAAATATTGGCAAAATTGCTCGTCCTATGAGAAAAGTCATTTAAAGTAAAGTTGTAGTAAATTTAATTTGCTTTTATTAAAGCACAGAACGAAGTCTGTGAGACGAATAGTTCACTCACAATCTCGAAAGAACGAAAATATGGTAAAAATTGATTTTTCAAGTATTGAGACAAATCTCTTTGAATACATATTTGTGTGTATAGTACAGTCGACCGCACGTCAAGCGTAACACTTTGGACTTTGTACCAGCCGCACGGAGAATGTGCGCCATAGTAGTCAGAGTTCAGTTTATATTGGTGGTGTTACGATAATTACTTTTTAATTTGCAGACTTAGTTAATTAACGGAAGTATATAATTCGGAAAAGTAGAAAAAGAACCGGTTTTAAATTAAAAACTTATACATATATTAGTTGTAGGTACATGTATATTTGGACAAATTCAGACTTTCAGACCAATCAGCCTTATATCCTTTCTATTGAAAGCAAACATTGTGAAGTTTTTAACTGTTTCAAATCTTAGCACTGAACTGTAGCAAAGGGGGCGATCACAATAAATCATGAATGGTCACAGTGATACAAGGCCTAGACTCGGACCTTGCAATATCCCCAACTCGAATAATTATATAATGTATATTTGGCGTTTTTTTTTTTTTTT
>JABXWE010003165.1:0-27713 GCA_014611495.1 Limonius californicus | reverse complement strand
GAAAAAGTATTTTTTCTTCTTCTTTTTCTACATAAATTTATTTAAAATACTCTTAAACTTCCTCAATAGAAAAAATAGTATAAAGAACACGTTTCATAAGACCACTTGTCGCACTCGCAAACTTGGACTCGTGCGTTAAGAAAAGGCCTTATGAAACTAGTTCTTTAATATACTATGATGACACTATTAAATTGACAATGCGTGAAGTTCTTACTTTCCATGGCACACTAAATATCAAATTAAAAAATAAACTTGTAATTATTTTGTGTACTTATAGACCAAAATAATGAAAAAATTAAAAATGCGAATTTTGTCATGAAACTCGGTATATGGGGTTAGAATAATATTCTGAACAATTTTTTCTAATAATTTTTTTCGATATCTCTAACGCGAAGCAAAATATTGAGAATTGACCCTGTTTGCAAATTCGTAGTAGGCTGAGTTTAAAGTTCAGATCTTAGTTGAGTATCTTAAAAAATGTGAGGCATCAACCTGTACAACTGTGCAAAAATTCAAATCTGTATTCCTTCAAATAGCGAAAATATGGGGGTGTCTTCATCTTAAATGCGACACACTGTATATACAGGACGATTCATTAGCCTGTTTACAAACTTTGGCAATGAAAGCTAGATGTAATTACATAAAGAAATGTTCATATGAATGTAGGATCTATTTTTCTTTGTTAAGAAGTTATAGGTTTTTAAAATAACTATCTCTTTGAACACTAAATTAAATTGAAAAAACGTAGTAGCCATGGTTTAGCATAACAAAAGTTAGTAAAAAATAATCAACTGTCAAAAATAGTTTGTTTATGTCTAAAGTTTCTGTCACGGTTTGTTAAAAGTTATACTTGTGCAGTTGTACTTAGCAATGAATCATTCATTTTCTAACGAAGAATATGCGGACGTTGTTTTTATCTATGGATTTTGTAATGGAAACGCTCGTAGTCGTAATGCAGCGAGAGTATGACTAGTTTGAGTATCGAACGTAGATTTGCTCGGCAGAAGGCGAAGGAACATCTTATTTATTCGGCTCTGGAAATGCTTTAGTATTTTATAATTCCTAATTTTGTTTCGGATAAATTAGTTATGAAGACATTTCTTCACTAATTAATCTAAAATTAAAGAAAGCAAGTTTAAATTGCCAGTGTAGGCTTAAAAGTGTACGCATTCATTGATATTTGTAGCCGCGAATTGCGGTTACCTAAGGATAATTTAGGAGTTCAGACTGCTTTTTCAGCTTCTGATAAATCATGCTTGTAATAATTGAGACCTCATTTTCTAGGTCACGTTGTAAGAATTTACGTTTTCGCCGAAGGTTAGAGTGTGGTGGCTGATGGGTAGGGCTCTTTCAATTAAATTAACATATACCTTAAAGTTCACATTTAATGAATAGTCCTTGACATTTGTTAAAATTGACATAAAATTAGTCTATTGTTGCCAGGTAGTTGGTAATAACTATATATCCCTTTACATAACTAAATAATCAATTTTCACGTTTCGTATTAAGTTCTGTTCACGGTTGGTTAGGAAAAGCATTACAGGAAGTATGATTTAGTATTTACTCGGCACTTGTTAAGTTGAGCATGAATTAATTAGTGAACTGTTTTTTGGTGTTTATTTGAATTTTTAGGTACTGTAGTTCTGAAAGCATTAAAAAAATCACATTAAGTATCTTATTGACATTTATCACGTTTTTCTTATATATGAATTCATTTTAATAATGCGCTTGCCTTTATAAAAGGTATCAAATTTTGCGTTACTAATTCAGTGGTGCTAATATCAACAGTCAAGGATATTTTGTTTTTTTGTAGAACTCGACACTTATTTTTTTGTTAATTTAATGTTATTTATTTAAAGCTTGCACACAGTTTTTATGTCACCATGTTAATTCGGAATTTTACATATTTTTTTATTTTATTCATTAAAGTGGTTTAATCGAACGGTTAATTTTTTGTTGCATTTTGATGATTTTGTGTATTTTATATTAATCATATTTAATTATATCGGTATCGGTATCAATATAGTTTACCTACGGCACTGGTGTCATTGACTTGTTAATGTAGGTTGTCAAGCGACAAGTGTTAGGTATGCAAGGTTGAGGTTATATTGCGAAAAGGTTGCAATATAGGTAAAATGTGTTGTAATAACGCTTGTTGTACTTGTACGGAAATAAAGAAACATAAGTAAGTAATAAAAATTTATTTATATATTTAAAAAATATATATCATAAAATGGAACGTACTGAAAACAGCTTAATGAGTATTATACATTAGGCAGAATGTAACAACAGTTTGTCAGCTGGCTGTCTTGCTGGCTCTAATTATTAACTAATAGAATTTAGTGGCAGAAGGGGTAGTTAGGACAACTGTGTGGGTCTACACCAGCGGGGATTTGGGCAGGTTGACCGTATGGTGCTGGGTTGTATGCAGGTCCTGGATTGTAGTTGTTGTTATTGTTGTATCCTATAATCACACATTACTTGTAAGTATACAACCATAAACAACTATTTAAGAGTCTACTGAATTACAAATTGGTTAATTATACTAAATTCTGTACTACTATTTGTTAAGTTGTGATATTTTCAAGACAATCAACTGAATTGTTCTCTTAGGAAAAACATTTAAGCTTTAACTATGTACAAACTAACTACTACTATCCCCTACGATGCTAACCTTGGCTAACATCACCATAAGCACCAGCTTCGGCAAGACCTTCACCGTGGTAGTCCCCGTCTCCGGTGTATGCTCCACTGTCTAAGGCGTTATTGTACCCACCATTGTATGCAGGGGCTGGGTTGTATTGTCCATAGGGTGCAGGAGCGCCATAGGGAGCGGGGGCGTTAGGGTTTGCAGCAACAGCGGGGTTAGTACAGTGAGGGAAATTGGGACAGGCTTGTGGGCTAACTCCGGCTGGATATAATGATGCTGGGACACCTCCTGCTAGGGGGCCATTGTAGACAGCTACGGCTACAGCCACTACACAAGCAAATACTGCCTGAAAATTAGAAATACGTTATAATTCTATGTTGGAACAACTTATTATACTTCGATGATACAACTTTTTGCGGTTGATATTTGTAGTTCCATGAAATTTTGAGGTTTTAGTAATAATTGTACGATAATACAAAATATTGAACTGATAAAGAGTGGCAGTTTATCTTTAATAGAAAGTAAAATTTAAATTATTTAAGCACAAGTAATGGTTTTAAAAAAGAGGATTCCATAGTTTTGATACAAATTACACTAGAATATTTCACTGTTTCACTTTTAAAGCCTCTTCTTGAGCACACTTAAGATAATTAAAAATAATCCATTGATGGTGTTGAAGCAGTCCTGGATGTGTAACCACTTTAAAAGCTTTTTATTGTAGCACTAGAGCAACTTACCAGTTTTACAAACATGTTGTTCTATTGCTGTACAAGTTCACAGTGACAATCGATATAAAATAATTCTTTATATACCTAAACCACACCCGTTACACCCGTTTTAACAGAAATGTAACAGTATAACATTTTTACTACCGATCCCACACATAAAGGAAACCAACTTTTGAGGCATTGGACTGTGTTCTTGTATTTTCTTCTTGTTTCTCTTAGCCAAGTAATGTCTGGGTGTGTACGATATTTAGTTCCACAAGATTTGCTTTCTGTCACATTGTTTCCAAGGTTTTACACTTCATTGCCATGGCAAATATTCAATCAATTTTAAAAATGGGTTGTATGATATAAAAAGTGAAGTTGAAATACCAGTGTTAGGTGAGGCTTTCCTTATTCTGTCTAGTAATAAGACTGTGACCTTATTGCATTGCTTTGATCTGCAAAAGAATTTTTTTCAAGTACATGTGACTGTTTTGTTTCTGGTACTTTTCCCTTTCATATTGTGCTTGCTATAACAATAGCACATTGCATAGTGGTTGTAGCTGAACGTATGATTCTTTGAACACATATATCAAGTACTCTGGTCTTGTTCTTGCATTTTGTCACTTTCAAGGATATGCCTTTGTTTTATTGTGGTCCACCCAACAACACCATTACGAAACACAATGAATATGAAATTCTTTGTTAATTGCTTTTCGTAAATGTACTCTTATTTTTATTTTCATGGTCAGCAGTAATTGTATACCGTATGCGTTTGCATCAATTATTTCTGCTAAATTTTACGTATGAAAATTGTTTCTTCTTTATTCATCTAGTCTTCTTAGTACTTATGTTTAGTATTTATGGTTTGAGTATCTCCGAAATAGTAAATATCTCTAAATGGATATTTTTTTCCAATTAATTTCAACCAGATTAATAATATAATTTCAGTTTATTTTATTGAGGAACATAAAAATAAAATTCTAATGTAAACATTTTTTAAGTAAAGTAAAGTAAAAATAATCTATGTTTTAATAAGTAATTTTACCAATAAATGTGGGTTTATGGATTCATTCTTACAAAAATTTGGGATCTCTAATAACAATGTATTATGTGATTTGAAATTTAATATAGTAGATTATTATTATCATATGATAACCAAACTGAGACAGTCTGCAAGAAGAAGAAAAAGAAGATCATTATAAGCTAGTGGATTCAAAGATGTTTAAAGTAATATTTTATTTACTGGATACTATTATGTGTAATTTAATTACAGATAACTTTCAATAATCTTTCCTATGAAATTAAAAATTAGAAGTTAGTTATTCTTTTATTATAAAATTCCATTCGGTTGCTGCACCCCTTCATGGCTGATCTGTACCTAAATAATTTTAAGGACCAACTATAAAAATGAAGAAATATTTAAATAATCATTAGATTTAATTTAAAATTTTAAGAATCCTACCCATTTTTAAGTAGGTTAATCTATTAACATTTGCAGGTATTCAATTATTTTTAATTAATTAAAATTCAATTGGGTTAAGGTATGCATTTTATTTGGAGTTTTTTTAGAGGTGTTGCACCAAGTGCCAGAATGTTGGGTAGGAATCTGTTGAGGTTAGTATGAGGGCCAAATCAAATGTTAGAAGAAATGCATGCAGACTTGACAGAACCTGTAATAGAAATTTGCAGATATTATAATTTTGAAGGTTGTCTTACACCAAATGAATATTTATGATGAAATGTTCGTTTGAATGCAAGATTAGTAAATCATTTGACGTTTTACTGCAGTGTAGTGTGTAATGTGGTGGTATAGTTGTAGTTGTTAATTCTTCTGGTTGTTATTCAACTCTATTTATTTTAAAGTTATTTAATTAAATATAGAGTAACACAATTCCAGTATATATTGTAAGTTTTGTGTGGCTCTTGAAAATCACTGATATGATTATCCATACAAATACCTTTAAGGTGACTGTTATTTGATAAGGCTTAAGCATTGACAAAAATCAACTTATAAATATAGTTTATAGATTTTACTGTTATAAGAAACTGCAATACAATTTTCAAAAAATATTATATAATATGAAATCTTATAGAAGAAGTTTTATTTATAATTTGTAGAATAAATTATAATAGTGTTTTAGCAGAATTTGTAATTATTTGTTTTTATATCAGTAAGGATATTATTACATTGTTTTCTTGGCTGTTTGAAAGTATTTTTGTGCAATAATAAATATTATGTAAATATTTCACGCTTACTAATTTCATTTTTATATAACTAATGGATTTTTGTGGTTAAATTTCTTCCTTGAACTTCAAGGCTTGTTTGATAATTGTATAACGAGAATAAAAACGTGCACACCATAAACTGATTTCCATTATTGATATCTACATAAAAATAGTCTTAAACAAATTTTTTTCTTTTGTGCTTTACAAGTCTTCACAATATTTATACAAAGGAATAAACTGCAATGTCACACTCTTGAGACTACTGCTCACTGCCAAGTGATAGTAGTGGAGTAATAAAACCTGTAATGCACATTGCTAAATATGGAAATCTATTTTACAATGTGTACTGTTAAGTTACGTGCAGTTGCATGTGCACTTAAAATACATTGCACATATATTAAATTTCAGTCACAGGATTTCCACCAGTTATATTGTCACAGTCTAAACAAGTGTAATTGAACTGATTGAAATATCAAGGTTGCAAGACCATGACTTACCTTAAGTAACGTTATAGTTTGTGCATGTACTATAAGGAAGTGAGGACAATAAAATTATTTGAATTTGGAATGCTATTAGCATAACTGGGCTGGGATGCTGTTCCTCCCAAAACGTGAGCTTCCTTATTAGAAAGGACAACTCTGACGACTTAAGTTGCTCTAATTAATAGCCTGGAAAATTTTGTTAAATGTTAAACTTTTACAAGGCGGAACTCATTATTATTGCAACGAATTCTGCTGATTTTTATATCATTTCTAAAACGCTTAATAAGAAATAAATTGTTCCTCCATTGTTATTCTAGTAAGGTTTGTGAATAATTCATAAGTGGAGCCATTAGCTAACGGAACTTTTTAGCAAGTAAATTTCAAAAGTTACAAATACATAAATTAGAATTTAAAGTAGTAGTGTTGGGTAAAGGCTACAATTTTATTAGTATAATTAATATAAAGTTCAATATAGCGGGTGTTTTCACATAACCTGCAAATGTATTGAAGAATATGGAAGCGCGTTTAATAAAAAACTATACCTATCAACATTGTTTAAAAATATTTTTAATAATACACTCCCCGTGGTTCGGGGCCCACGTTAAGCTGTAGGTCCTCTGTGGTTGAGGTACTTTAAAACGTGCAACACAGACAGAGAAGATGGATATGTGTCATAAAAGACACAGCACTCGAAGAAGAATCGGGTACAGGTCTGAAATAATGCTTTTTTCTCTAGTGTCGATACAACGCACATTAATCAGTTCATATTTCCTATGTCGGCGTTTTTCGAGTGGAACTGATGTTGCGTATCATATAGGTGGTGAACTTTGCACTTTTGGAAATTTATAAATTTCTGCACTTATTTGCACTTTGCACTTTATTATATGTTGAATCTCATAAAGTTGTTTGTTATGAAGGAAACTGGATGGAAAAGCATCCCTTTTTTTTCGCCAAATGTTAATATTCTCTGAACTGGATACCATATTACAGTGGAACTTCTGTATATCGACGGACCAAGAGACCGTGAAAAATTCGATATATGCAATAGCAAAATATTTAAGTTGTCAAAACTGCTTCAACAATATTCTCTTAAAAACACAGGATTTAAAACATGTTCTGTCAGAATCTAGGTATTCTATTTGCCTAATGATGGAGCCACGATGTTTTACAATTGTAGACGAGTTGTTCGGGGTTATACCAAAACTTGCTGCTATGTCCTTCGTTTTCCCACTTAAAAGTTTTGGCTTGTCACACACATTCACAATATTTGCTTCGTTTTCTCATTTTATGATGTTCGTGAAATGAGTACACTATTCAAGAATGCAAATGCAACTGCAAACAAAATTGTGCAGTTGTATATATACCTAAGTTTAAATACAAATCTATATGTAGTCATTAATGATTGGAGAGTGCAGAAAGGGCTGGAAAATTCGCGATGACAGTTGTAGAGTAAGTTTCAAATTCCGCGTAAAGCACAACATAGTTGACTAGAAAATATTTGTTAAGTAGAAATGCTAATATAAGGGCCCATAATAATATTAAAATGCTCTCATTATCAGCATCCTTGTAAAGAAATCGTTAAATGGAGAAAACCATTATATAGAAGTTCGACTGTATTTTGTCAAAGCTTTAGAAGATGAATGGTTTTAGCCAGTCAGATCACACATAACGTCACATTAATTGAGAAACAAATTAACAAAATTATAGCGCATGTTTTATGAAAAAATGTAATAGTTATGTTTCAGACATATCAATTACCATCTAGTAGCATTAGAGAAACGTCGTCAAATCACGACTTGTGATTTTGTTACAGAGATTTGCTAGTCACTGGAACGTGCTGTGACCGACGTCCACAAAAACCTGTGACGGTGACTGGTCTATGAAATTGTATAAAATTTTGTACTGCACAGAAAACTCCGTGAATGCTCGCCGTTCTGGTTCAGAAAAGTTACTCGAAGCTTTACTCAATATATATCTTTACGAAATTACCGAACAGCGACTCCAAGTTGATGCGGCTAAATAAAATATAGTAACGCCAACCCTGCCAAGGCTTTAATGGACCCAGTAGGCATATCAATAGCATTATTGTATTCGGCTAAAAGCACGCTGCAACAGCTTCCGATAGTTTCACATCTTATGACATAGTTACAAGTTTTTGTCCCGCCGATTTAACAGGAGCAGTCACGGTTGGTCCTGTGACAGATAAATCACCGTATGGCCCATTTCTAGTAGCTATAATTTTATAAATGTTATTTACGTCAACGCAAATGCGTATGTTCGAACATCGGGTGGACACCTTCAAAGCAGCAGCAGTAAACGTTATAATTGTTACCGCAAAAATTAATACAGATTGTCAAATAAAGTCTATGTATTGTGAAAGCACACATATTCCGTACTACTGTACCAATTCAAAATTGGCAAAAAAGGTTGTACCTTTGGAAAAATTTATGTGTAGGATTGGTCACTACGGGAGAATAGATCAAAAACATCCCCCATTGTGGGGGAGACCCTGCCCAACAATCGAATGCTAAGGGCTAATAAAAAAATGTAACAAACATTATGAAACACTGCAACCTCTAATCAAGAGCTGTATCTTAGATGATCCTATTATACTTTCCACCACATATTTGAAGTTTATGAAACACCCTGTATAGCTAAATCAAGAGAACTATTTTATTTGAAAGGCAAGGGAGCGAGCGGAATGAAGTAATATATTGCAGTAGTGAATTTCTGATTTTACCATGTATTAGCAACTGCAGTTCGAATATTAATTCATATTTTCCATACGTTTACTTTCTCCTGCGTTTATTATGTGTACGTTTATATTATGCACAATGCCTTTAATTGCAAACCATAGAACATTTATTTGCAAGAAGTTTTAAGTGGAGATTCTAATTTCTATTCCTTGTTTTTTTAGTAAACAATTTGCATTAATCGTGAATTCTCATTACTATGCGTGTCCGCGTTTGTTAATTACATATGTATCGTAATTATATGCATGCGTTTATGCGTCTGCAGTTCTAAATTTAGTTGTAAAAATTTGCTTAATGGATAACGGAGGTTAAGTTAAATATATTCTAAAGCCTAAACACTTATGAAAAAAAAAGTAACTTCTCTTGAAATATTATTTATCGCATTTATTAGCAACGGGTCTATAGTCTGTCCCAAACTTAAAGTTCAGTATTGCTCGTATGAAGAATGGTGTTGCCATTAATACCAACGAAAACTTTCAATTTTGTGACTTCTAATCCTCTTAACTTAAGCTTAACAGCTGGCATTACAAGGGATTACACGCAGTGTTTCGTCCTTTTACCAGTGGTACTCTGACAGCTCGCAATCAACGGACTGGTGTAAAACGGACCTCTTATTAGGTTAGGATTAGTAGGGGGCGTATTTTCCACAAAAAAGTCATGCTCTTTCCTTATAATTATGCTTTTCGTTAGTTCGTCGTATTTATTATCGCGGGAGCTCGACACGTTTTCACTTTTTCTGCGCTTTCTTGGTTGTTGACGACCCGCATCCGTAGCGGCTTTATTACGCACTTTATATAAAGTCCTTTCCGTTACACTCGTCATTGTTGATACTTTTCGCAAAATATAATCTGCAGATTCATCATTACTCTTATTATTAAAGTGATAATTTAGAACATGCACTAAAATCTGTTTCTCCCCTACACTTAACTTTTGACCCGACTTAAACTTTGTTACTGGCGGCATAGCTTCCTTGTACGGTAAATTTATTTGCGAAACTGATATACATACAAATATGTTCCAATTATAGCCCACCTAAATTGCAGTATCATTAACTCGTTAATGAATATTAAGTAAATCAATATTAGGGACATTAGGTATTTGATTTCATATTTAAGCCTTTAGGAGCAATTTAGTTTTACCCTTGAATGCACTGTAAATACCCAAACTATTAAGTAAATTAATTTTTGAGATACCATTAATTATTATAATTATACTAATATCTATTGAATGCTTATTTACGTCCAATATCTACAAATAAATTCTTTACTTTCAATGAGTAGCTGTTTGAGGACCCCTGAAATTCAGCACCAAAAGATTGCTTCAATATAATAGAATAGCCGCATGTAAAAGATAAGTGGCAACGCCGCGCTGTGTAAAATTTCTCCATAAGAATTACATTGCCCCACTGCAGCCATCATTAACTTATTGTACACTTGAACTAAGTATTTCGCCCATCTATGGTAGCTCCAACTTCAGTAGCGATTTTTAACGTGTCACATATCGCAGTGGCATCGCTATGGCTTTATTTCTTATCCGACAGAAGGCGCACTTTCAGATTTTTGCCCTCTAGAAAAATCTCACCGACCTCGGCCAGGTTCGACCCCGCGTCACTTGGATCTAAAGGCAAATGCGCTAACCACTAGACCACCGAGGCCGGCTAACTTGAAAATATGTAACAAATACATTTAAAAATTCAGTTTGATCCGTCATTTTGTTTCTGAAATATACCCCATGTTAAAAATATTTTTTTTCTTTAGGGCGCCGTAAATTCTTAAGGAAGTACTTTTGTACTAAGGTATGTTTGATTTAATAGGTTCCATTTGACCTCAGGAAACTGTAGTCCCTTTACATTTAGGTCACCCTGTATGTATTTGCAGTTTTCGAACGTAATATATCAAAATCAATTTCACGGAATAAATTCTTATGTAGAGCAAAATTAGAGTATAAAATTATACAAGGCGTTTCATTTAAAAAAGTTAAGTTTATTTATCTCGACAATGAAAAGTTCTTTTGGTTTTCCAAATATACGGGGTGGACTTGTTAGTTATCCCCCATTTAAAGTGGTTGACGTAACCTAACGTACTTACAGCACGGCAACTAATATAATTTTTTCTTTAATTTGATTAAATTGATCGATGTTGCCTACTTATGACACTAATATAAGTCGAGCTGTGAATTTACTTACATTTTAAGTAAGACGTTTTCAAATAAGGAGAAAACACATCCATTGTTTATTTTTGTAAATACTACGGAGAGGCGGCTACTACCCGTAATTTGTATTTCAAGTGCTATCTAACTAGATGATCATGCCTGAAAAATATTTAAACGCAGTGAAACTCCTGTAAGAAACGAAGGTAAATTTATTAATTCGACTGCGACTAAGAATCGTTTTTCTATATGCAAAAAATAAAGAAGTGGTCGTATATCGTGTATATGGAAAACGTAGCAAGGAAAGTATTCATTAAGTAAAAACTACTTTAGTTAAATAAAATTGAGAAAATAGAAGTTTAGGGTTTTGTCTTTTAGACCGACTCGCCTACAGTATCGATACGTTTAACTATAATTCTTTCATTGTCTATTTAACCTTTTTATGTGAATACTGAGCATTCATAAATCAGACATTCGATTTTCGGCGATTTTTCGGAAGGTCGGAGACATATTTTAACTTGCTTCAGTTACACGTACTAAAAGACCGCTCCAAGCTACACGTAGTTGATGGCATTGGCAGGAGTAGGAGGATAGCAGTATTTTAATAGCTCTATTAAAAACCGAAATTGGAGTATTCTGTTTTACTAAATTAGTATCTGGTTTTTCCTTTTCACAAAATTCCATTGTTTCGCCTAAACAACGGCCGTAGTACGATAAAATAATACGTATAGCACCGTACGATTACTAACACTATTAACAAATACAGGGTGCGCTACAAAAACATGGCATTATTAATGTCATACAGGATGATCAATAAAATTTTAGATAAAGGTTGGCTGTATAAAACCAGTGTTGATTTAAGTTATATACTTTATAACATGTACTACTATTATTTAGTATTCTTTAACGTATATTTCAGTTGCTACGATTATGTCCTACGTAAAAACACACATAATTTATATCTAAATGTATAATGTAACACACGCAGGTATTACAAATTTTAAATTTTTAAGAAGTTCTTTCAACCTTGTCATTCTTGATGATACCGAGCGTTTGAATTGCTCCGCAAATCTGGACGGATTCTTTAAAAATTAGTTAATGATATATGGGCTCAATGTCAGTTTCAAACATTAGTTTATATTTGCGCTTCGAACAGCTGTTCTTTTGTTGCCTACGAATTATTACTTGTTATCTGCCTTAGCGCCCTAAACACTAGTCTATATTCCATTTAAGATTGCCAATCCATAGCTATTTCTATTTACAGGGTCTTCACGAAAGGGCTTGGTCTCTGTCTCTTCTACGAGCACGCGGTAGTACGCCACTGTCAATCCCTCGTTTATTTCATGTTCATGATTGTGTAATTTAAAAAAACAAGTTAATAATTAAATAATTTTCTTATTTTTGCTGCCACTCTGCGTACCCCCACTTTGGAGACCACTGTTTAGACTAAAAATTGTTATAGCCACTGAACTATTAAGTAATTTCAGTGAATCTTATAAGCTGTACGGCTTCAGTGAACATGCATTTTGTTTTCCACAACCACCCTTTATCGAAAATTTTATTGATCATACTGTATATATAATATAAATACTATCTTAAACAGCGCGCCATGAATTTCCGAAATATTATATTTTCCAAGTGCCGACTCTGAATCATTCATTTAACCGCGATTGAAAATTTAGCATATCTTCGCAAACGCCTTGAATATACATATTTTCAAATTCGATATGTAATTTTGGGACCTATTTTTAAACTATATTCTTGAAGTATTTCCATAAAAAAAGTCTCACTCTGTAATCTGGAGATTTGGGTGACTATATGTTGTCGTTAGAGCTGGAAATTAAACATTTTTCTAAAAGCTCCTCGATAAAAAATCCACCTTGGTTTTCACCTAAATAACATAATGGCACCAGGAAAACGTGTTCAACATAAATATTTCCATTGCAACAACTCCGATTTTGTAGTTTTGAAAGGCGACATGTTGTTATGCTTATGACGAACCCTGTATAAATACTTTTAACCTTAAAATTTGGGAGCTGATATATCGTCAAGGCGGAGAAGTTCAAATTTTTTTATTTCGTTCAAATTCTTTTGTAGAAAATATCAAACCTAAAAAATTATGTGAGTAGTACTGTCTGCAACGACACAAATTGTACTTTAATGTGTTTTGCATAAAATGCTTCGGAAAAATAAATTTGTTTTAAGATAAACTTCTAAACTGGATCTTTTTGAAACGTATACCTAATTTTTTGATAAAACTATTACTGTTACACTATTCTTATATGGTAATATTAAAATTGAGCTGCCCTGTACATGTAATTCAAACTTGGCGCTTGTTTAAACGATAGTTGACGTCATGCTACGTTAATGAATCATTTGACAGTTACTCAGGTGAGAAAACAGCACAATGGTAAGTACATAGAAATAACAAATTTTCTCGTATTATTTCAAAACTATTTACTTAAAATTGAACAATTAGAATATAAAATACCTGCTTTTTGTTTCAGGCGAATTATAGTGAAGACCAGATGGCCGGTAAGTCCATATTAACGTAAATCTAGGTTACATTGCCCCGCCTTGAATTCTTCCTTGCACATATCTTTAGGTTTCCTTGGTTTTTATTGTTAAGTTCCGGCTCCTTAATTATAGTTTTTAAAGTTAGCCGATTTAATTTACATAAATATTTACATTTTTAAATTATTGGTTTGCTCGCGATGTATTGCATTGAAGTTGCCAAGTTTATTGACTTAACCTTAAAGATACCCAGAATGAAGTATACGCAAAAAATAATTCAGAATGACTCAATTTCTCGATTTTGTCTATATATGGTATCATGTTGAAAGTGCAATTAAAGCCTGTAATGCTTGGGCAGATGGTCTGTAAAAATCAGCCTTCAGTTGGTTGGTGTGTTTTACTAGTACAGCTGTATACAGATTAATTGCTACAGTTATGTACCTTTACGAACCCACCAAACCCACCTTATCATCAGTTGAAGGTCTATCATGAGATAGGCTTTTAAATGTATGCAATATAATCTAATATTCGTTTGTTGCAGAATTCCAAGAGGCATTCCAGCTGTTTGATAACAGAGGTGATGGAAAAATCCATGTAGCGCAAATTGGTGATGCTTTACGAGCACTCGGACAAAACCCTACTGAGTCTGATGTCAAAAAATATACTCACCAACACAAACCTGATGAGCGGGTGTCATTTGAAGTTTTTTTGCCAATTTATCAAGTAAGTTTTAAAAATAGATTTATTAAAAATAAGTTCATTAGGTATTTATAATAATATTGTGAAGGTCGACAATGTTTTACTTCATAATTGCACGTTATTTTTTTTAATAATCTACAAATTCTTTAAAATAATATTGTTATGTGAATTACATGTGCAGCTATAAAATACCTTGGTTGGAGATACACCATTTAGTAAAACTTTGTCACCACGAAGGACCAATTAAGTTGAAACATTCCCAGGCTATTTCTGTTCGTATAAGTCTCCCTTGAGCCCTATTATGCCAAGACATAATACTAATTAACAGCATTTTTGTTTCAATTGGAAGAAAATAATCAAGTATGCATTCAATTCAATTTTATGTAAAAGGTGTGTAATGTCGTAAAAGTAAAACTTTTGGTTAGAAGTTTGTGTGGAATGTTTTATTTTATATTCCATTGGTTAAGTCAATCAGTGTTATGCTGATTATGCAACTTCCTATACATTGGTAATGCATTATTAAAGTGCTTTAATCTACATAATTCAGTGGTGATGATACCTTGCTTGTAATTAAATTAAAATGTGTACACTTCAGAATAGACCCTTGATTAGAGTTGTCAGATGTCCTGGTTATCCGGGAATGTACTGATTTGGGGCTGCAAATCTCTGTGCCTCGTTAAGAGGTTCTGGGATCGTTGACTATCCCGGTTTATCAAAACTAGTAAAAAAATTCTGATAATTGAAGTTTATAATAAATATGTATTGATAATGCATGTGTACCCTCTTTTTATTGAGTGTATCATTTTGGAATATTTGATTGCCTAAGCTGATTCATTTTACACAACGGGTTGCATAAGTTCAGAAAGGGGGAGGGTGCAGTAGGTGCGACTGGCCCTGCAGGATTTTTATCCTGACTGAAAATACCTTTAAAATTGGCTTTCTCAACAATGTTTTTTTAATTTCTTGGGCCCCATCGTTGCTGAAGGGTAGGCCATTAAGACCGATTCTCTTGTCCCGATTATAATATTCTCCAATCTGGCAACCCTTCTTTTGATTATAAGGAAAATTACCAAACAATTTATCAGGAAACCAGAAATTTGTACCTGTTAATGGGTAGGGTGAACCCTTCTACTAGACTGTCAAAAATTGAAACGGAGTGGAGAACAATAGTTTTTGTATTTGTGTCTGTTTACTGGAAATCTGCAATCATACATTGTATGTTGTAGCAGTAATAGAATAAAAGGGACTAAAATTAAACTGATTATGTAATCCACAGGCTATGTTTATGTTTAAGAGTTTTATTTCAAAATTAAAATGTTTATGTAATCATTTAATACAAACATTTAGACCACTTAAACAACTATTGTAAACTTGCATTTTGCGTTAGGCAAGCAAATGTAAGTTGTAATAATGCACAATCATGCAAGCTTTCTGTTTGATTGCCTAATACAAAATGCACATTACAGCAAAGTTAGGGTTTTTTGAGTATGTCAGAAAAATTGATAATTTCAACTGTACTTTTGGTTTACCATTTTGCAGGATTACATGTAAATGATATTCACACCTTTTTTATTTGTATAAAAGTAAACAAAATGTACAGTAGAGGCTTTATTTTTCGAAAATTAGTAATTTAATAATAATAATAATGGTCAGGATCTACACTTCATGGGGAAGATTGGCCTACAAGATGTAAAAATTGAAAAAAAGATTCAGAAATGTCACATTTCATGTTGACTGCATTATTATAAGTTTGCTATATTAAAATTTTAAGAAAAGTAACACAGCCCAGAAAGCAATTATCTTAAATGTATCCATTTCAATTCAATTGGTTACCATATCGAATTGTAATTTCTTCAGTAGTATGGTGATTAGATTTTTAGAGTATTATTCTTATAAGTATTTTAGGAAACATGCCAAAAAACTAGTGGTTGAGTGCTGGATTTCTTTATCTTTTTAAAATAGCTAAGGCTAGCATGACACGATGCAGAATTTTGTACAAAATTCTATAACAACAGTAAACTACACACACTGGCAAATTTAAAGGAACGGAGATAAATTCGAATTTTTTTTTCTCCGTGAAACTTTTTTTGTAACAATTTCAATGGAATCTCTTAAAACGAAGTTAAGCTAACTAATTGCAGTTCCTTTTGCAAAGCTTTGTGCAATTGTGAAACCTAAATAAAACAAAAAATAGCGTTTTTGCAATAGAAGAATTATACACGTTGACTTGTTTTAAACATCTAATGAATGAGAAAAATTACACGGATTATTTTTTTCAATAACGCTTGTTGCTCCCACGAACCCTTATGACTGCAGTCATCTATCTTCCCATACTTCTGATGACGCCGTCGATCATTTCTTGAGGATATTGTCCCATGTTTCAATTAAAACAGCTTTCACATCTTCTGTGTTTTGGACAGCAGGAATTCTTGATCTAAGTCGTTTGCCTAGCATGTCCCAGACATGTTCAATCGGATTCAGGTCCGGAGAACATGCTGGCCAATTCATTTTCCTTATACCCACTTGGTTTAAAAAGGCGATTACACAGCGAGCGACGTGCGGCCGAGCATTGTCTTGCATTAAGACGAAATTTTCCCGATATGTGGGGCGAAAGGTACCACATGGTCCTGCAGAATATCCCTCATGTACCTATCCACATTTAAAGCGCCGCCTTCAAACACCACCAACTCTGTGCGTGCCCCTAAACATATGCCGCACCACACCATAACTGAGCCTCCACCAAAAGAGACAGTAGGAGTAAAATTAAATTGTGAATTTTGTTCTCTTTGAAGTCAATACAATCTTTCCCTACCGTTAATAGTATTTACGCAGAAACGGCTCTCATCCGTGAACAAAACTTGACCACATTGATCGTAATTCCAATTTTGGTATTCTCGGGCAAAGTCTAGTCGCACTACTCGATGTCGTCTCTGAAGTTTTGGGGCTTTTATTGGCACATACGACTTCAAACCAACTTCTTTGAGTCTTCTTCTGACTGAACGCTCACTTATGATGGTTCCACGAACTTCCAGTACGTTTCTTGTTTGAATTGCCGTTTGACGTCTGTTTCGGAGTGTTTGCAATGCTATAAATCGATCATCTATGGCAGTGGTTGAGCGTTTTCTGCCCTGACCTCGTCTTCTCACATACAATCCAGTCTGCCTCCAACGTGTAACACTTCGATGGATCGTCGATTTCGATTTGCCAAACATTTGGGCAACCTCCCTGTAAGTTCGACCATTTTCGATCATTGCTATAGCCCTAGCGATATCAGTTGGTGCTAAATCACCCATTATGAACTGGTTTACAATCAAATTGACAATAGCAAACAAAAAAAAAACAAATTTAAACAATTACTTATCAAAAAATACAAACTTTCATCTAGAGAAAATACGCTTTTCAAATGTAAGGCAACACTTAATACAGCACAACACAATTTACAGAGATGACAACATGTAATTACAACTTGCAATTTTTGGCAAATGTTTCAACCAATGACAATTTGTAGTAGGAAGTTCGACGCTGTCTAGACCTAGTCAGTAAAAAAAGAAATTAATGAAAAAAATTCGAATTTATCTCCGTTCCTTTAAATTTGCCGGTGTGTGTATTAAGTGTAGGTTGGCCACATAAGTTTATTTCCACAACTGCAACGCGTAGGTGTGGAATGCAACCATTTATCTGTTGTTTAACTAACGACAAAATAATATGTAATTTTTTCAGGCCTGGTGGGTGCAATCGTGGAATATTGTTTCTGTGACAAACTTTTATTTTAATGAAAGCTAATAACAGTTTTACTGAGTAATAATAAATAGAAAATGGTTACCGAAGTGGGCAAGTGTGTGAATAGCATTAATTGACAGAAAAACAGATAATGAAAAGTCAAATCAAAAAGTATCTAATATATTTATTAACCATTAACATGTAAATATGAATTTTGTGCATAAAATATCTACTAAATAGTTTTTTTGAATCTAAGAGCAGATTTTTTAAATCATTCCGTTTACACCACCGTGTTGAGACTTTTTTGACATTTACCAATATGTAGTGTTAAAAGTGGTTGTGTAAGAAAGTAACCAATTTGTAAGGCGGAAGAGTAATGGAGGCTGAACCACCCTGTATATACTTGCGCAAACGCTTTAGTTTTACTGAGCTGTTTTTGAAGTTGTGGGTGTGGGGCTAGTTTAATACAGCTTGAATTTGTATAAGAATTGATTGAAGTTCTTGTAACTTATCAGTTTATTCACGTGCGCATTTTGCCATTGCTAAAATGCAAGATGGCAGATTGGAGAACTTAAAGAGGGGTGAAGGAGAAATGTGCCGTAGTTACAAGGATTGCAAAACAGACGAAGTGTGTGTATAAACATAAATCGATGTGCCTGTTAGTTTGACTCTCCGTTCGTACTCTATGTTTGACGTTTGCCGATGTAGATAGCTGTATGTCTTTTCAGCAGTAATCAACGTCACTGGAGTTACGACTATAGTTGTGATATCTAAGATGATCATTTTAAATTGTATATAAATATACATTGCCTAATAACAGGTGGGTTCTAAAAATATATCTATATATATATATATGTATATGGTGTCCATAGAGGGAGATATTAGAGTGACATTTGGGTATAAAAGTTTTGTTTAATATTTTTATAGCCCACTTTTGTGTTTTATCTTAAAATTAGATGGTACGATACCTAAACTCTAGACTTAGAGTTATATTACTGGTAGTTGTACAAACAAATAATATTTTTGGATTGTGTAGAATAGGTTGGTGACGTTTTAAATACTTGGGTGTTTCCGTTCAAGTAGCCACCACGTTTTGTGTATATGTGTCGTCTTTACGTGTTTCTCTAAGGTTCCTTTACTAATTTACGCTTTTAAGAAGTTGTATTTGGATGTTTGTGTGTGTGTGCATGTGCGCATGTTTGTGGGGTTTCTGGGAATGTTCCAGTTTAGTTTGTATTTATAAAAGTTTTAAATAAAAAAGTCTTCGAAGGAACTATTCATTCGCTTACGTAGTCCGGTTGTCCTCGTGACTATCATTATCCGCAGTTGGTGTAGGTGCTTGTAGCGATACATTCATTCAAAGCCTTAATCAGAACAATATAATTACTAATAGTTCTGTCTACATAAATTAAGCATAAACAAAGCTACTATTCTTGTAAAATTTCCTTTAATGCACCAAAGACCCGTTGGTTGGTTTTGTGTTTTGAGGTTTAAATTTACCCAATAAATTCTAATTAATATAATTAGTAAATAATGCACAGGGTGTCCACTTATACTAATAACAGCGAATTAGTGTATTATAATATTAGATCGTTGCCAAATTAGATTTATCAGTTGTCTTGGGCATCGAATTTTCGATTTTCCTTACCTTGTTTGCTTAATATTTTTTATTTTAAGACTGGCCTATGAGTTACTTTGAAAATGAAAATTTGCAGTATTATAACCTACAATAATTATTTCAGCTTTAAGTTGTTTCATCTTTGTATATATTGCTTCGGTTCATTCTTCAGTTTTAGCTAATGAACGCTACGTTTCATGAAAATATATGTGTATATGCCTTATAGTTTTTAGCGCACCATAATATTGTTGAAACGTTAATTTATCTTTTAAATTAATACGCTTGTCCAATATATCAAAACATAAGCACAATAAAAAAAAATAACCTAGTACCTCAATTCACCGACTTCATATTCGTCGATCTCTCTCTATATATGTCGCAGTACATGAAAATCGTGTGCTTCGTTACTCTTTGCTGTAACTAAATGATTATTTTTAGTTAGTTTTCATCATTTGTATATATATATAATGCTGTATTGGATGTTGGGTTGATTTGTATCTAGTTACCATTTATTTATGTATTTATCGCTTAGCACGTATTTGTATGTTATGTATTTTCACACTATTTGCACATTATTACCCATTTTTGTTTGGTCTTACATACAGCAATTAATTCGTATAATTGAGTTTATAATAAAAAATATAATCACGCCGTGATGATCTGAGTGTGGCACAAACTATTAAAATTTTTACAGACCTAAAGGCTGCACGGCAGGTTGTAGTATATTGGATAGAGTGGATCAAAATCAGAATGTGTGGTTGGTTCAAAAGCAAAAGATTTTTTTTTTGTATAAAATAGCTCCTTAATTTGGCACATACATTCTGATTGCCCATCCATTATTATTTAGCAGTTAATAATATTACTAGTGTGTACTCAAGACTGGTGTTTTTGATGTCAATAGCTAAGTAGAGGTGTATACACCACTTTAATGGTGATAGGCTGTAGTAGCAAATTAAATAATTATTGCATACTGTTAATAATATACTAACGTAATCATTTTTATATGGAATGTCGGTAGTATTCAGTTTGTGGTTTAGTTTGTATGTATTTTGCTTTTAATGTAAATCAAAAGTTTCTTATGTCACAAATATAAAAAAAGAATAATTAATACTTCCCTCGTATTTAAAAATAATGAAATTTGAACATAGAAAATTAGGCAGTTTTCTGTACACGGTTAACTGAATATTTTTATAAAAAAAAAACAAAACGTTTCACGTTACAAGGAGGATTGGTTTGTAGTATTTTTTACCTTGTATGGTAGTGTAGGTTATTGAAACCGTAGTTTATATTTTAACAGTTGTGACTGTCTGACTAGTACATGGTTTAAAAAAAAACTTAGAAAATCCATTTAGCTTATGATTGTCTAATATAAATAATAAGTATTTGGTGATTTTGTATATTTATTAACTTGTAGAGTACAAAAGAATTATGGTTATAATAATATACCTACTTATTAAAATTACTAAAATTTTATCACTGCTGTTTTTATCTTTCCGCAAACAAATAAATAGGATGTAGTGTACGTGAGTCAGTTTTAATAGGTAACTACAAAACCATTATTAGGAAATTAGAAAACTGTACTTTGTCAATATATTTGCACTACATGTTAAATGTTTTCCTGTAAATTTAGACAATCCAAGCGCACCTACCTACGTTCTTGCAACCAAAGCTTACCGAATTGTTATTGTATGGTTTATTAAAAACGCCCTGAATTTCTAAAAAAGTTATGACTATCGAAGTCTGATTATTGTATACTGCTAATGTGTTATATTTGGTAAAAACAAATTTACATATCACGCAATACTTTCGAGTAGTTTATAAAAGGAAGTCAAGTTCAAATGTATTGAGTACGAAAATTAGGCGCAACACGTTTATTGTTAAACGAGAGTTTGAATTTTTTATGATAATTTTTTTTGCAGTTTATTGTATACCTAGTAGAAATAATCAAACATTAGCAGGGTACATAAGCGTAGTGCATATAATAATTCTAGAGAATTATTAACGTCCATACGTTCTGAATTCCCAGCAGAAGTTTTATCTTGGCCTCTCACTAAAACTTTCATCGTTACTTAACTGTGCTGTGTAGGTGTATAATTCTGTTTCCTATTGCAATTTACCGAAGTATTGTAGTGCGATGGTACATAAGTTTGTTGCAAACAAAGTAGGTACATGTAGCTGATGGCAAGGTAATTAAGCACCTCGTTTGTACCGATCTTGTTTCAAAATGTTGACCAACATCCAAGTTCAAAATCGCCGATTTGTAACTCGAATTGTTATCACCTACCTGCGCATTGAACTCTGGGTAATTCAGAAACTGATTAAAATTTGACTGCACATACAGACTGCATTGCATAGCCTGCCATAACCAAATTAGTTGGACCAAGTTTTAACAATTTTAACTACATGTTTCATACAATACAGTGTTAACGCTGGATGTCTCGTTAATTATAATATTGACTGTTAATGTGATTTGGCCTCAAACCATTTGTAATTTAATGTAAAATAGGATAATAATTATTGCATGTAAAATAGATTTGTAATTGTAAAGCTTGCATAGATTTTGAGCTATTTTAGTAATGTTTTTCATTCTCTATATAATAAATAAAATAAATGTTGCCTTTTTGTCAAAATTTGGTACCTATATGTAGTGAATAACTACTAATAACTGCTGATTTAGGTAGACAATGTAAGTTATTGTAAAACACTACATGTAATTTTGGTATCAAATAAATAGTCACTCTTCGCTACTTGTTTTACTTACAAATTGTCTAACTTTATGGTAGATAATTTATTTAAAAAACTTGCCAGATTAACAGGAATCCATTTTAATTTTTTAAACTGTGCTATAGTAGGCATGATTTAAGAACAACACATCAGTAAAGCGGCGCAGATTGCAAAATTTGAAACGGGCGAGTCCAACTTTGTATTTCGGCGTATAGAAGGGGATGTCGGTGTTCAGTGTTGTAGAAAGAAAACGGTCAGTGCAACGTGTTTGATTTGTTTTCTACAGCTGCTTGATTGACCACCCACCAGTGACGCCACTGGTAGGATTGCTGCGCGCAGCCTTGGATGACTCGACATGGTGTTCTAAGATCGGGTGGACTATAGCTGCATATGCAAATGCTCAAATGATTGAGTTTGATATCCATTTTAATAATTGTAATGAATTATGATTTTTTAACTATATTAATGAATCTTTATTAGGCCCTTTAGGCCCATTGCTTTGTGATCTCCTTCCACTTCTTTCTGTCCCTGGCTTTGGCTCTCCAATCTTTTATGTCCTTTTCTTTCAGGTCTTCTACTGCTTGGAACCATCTCTTCCTTGGCCTCCCTTTCTTGCGTGTTCCCTCAGGTACTCTCTTCATCATGCTTTTTGTCATTCTGTCGTCCTCTTGTCTTTCCATATGCCCCAACCACCTCGACCTTTGGACCTTTATATACTGCGTGATGTTCGGCTGCGCATATAATCATCCCACCTCCTTGTTAGTTCTTCTCTCCCATCCTTCTTCTTTATGTTTTCCTCCATAGATTCTCCTAAGGATTTTTCTTTCCCACACCTTGTGTTGTGCATTTAATTTTTGCCGCTCTGTTTGGATTAATGTCGTACTTTAATATGTTGTAAGATTTTTGGGGGAGATGTAGATTCACTTCGCGTTAGCTCTTCAGTTGGCCTTAGATCTTCGCCAGACTCCGGTTTTCGAAATTCCATCAATCGGGGGGCCGTAAATAAATTGAGAGTTTTAAACCCAAAAAAAAAGGCAATTCATTGCGAATTAGCCGATCGCCTTTGGCGGATTAGTATCGAGCCAATTCGTTGTTCCTGTACCTGTGCCGTTGCTGCTACAAACTACGAGGGTTGCGCAGCAGATATTTCGTCTCGGAATTTTCCCAAAGAACGTCGACCTTTTTGCCCGGATCTGAAAACATCTCCAGACGGTTGCCGCATCTTATAAACCAAATTGTGCCTGTCTCCGCCTCGTTACTACAAATTAAGGTAAAGAGACTAAGTTTTTTGTTGCGAAGAAAGCACCAGTTTTTTGTGAGTGAAAGAGAAACCCTTTTTTTCACGCGTAAACTTGCAAAATTCCAAGTGACTGAACCTTTTGGTTGTTTGTAACAAGAGCGACCTTCAGTCGTAGATAATTTTTTTGTATTACTGAATGTAAAGATTAATTATATCTTATTGTGTTAGTTGTGTAAGCTCTGACGCCGCTGGCCCCGTAGTCGTTTGGACCATCTACGCGCGCCAGTGACGGCGAGTCCCTTTGTTTGAGCGCGCAATTTGACAATCTGTAAAATAGAGTTATTAAAATCACCTTTTGCTGTCATTCTTTTGTATTACAATAATTTCATTGTGTGTTTTAAAAATTCAGTATATCTTTTATTAATTTGATTTGTTTGTGCATGAATTTTGCAATCTTCATAAATATAGGCGGAGGCACAATAAAGGTGAGTCCGATTCCCGTAAGCTGCTGGCTTCTCGGCCTTCCACGAGGACCTACACGCAGCTGTCTTTGGAAGCTGGCGCCCACTAATTTTTACCCACTGTGTACATAACTAGGAAGATTTCCCTCCTGTAAGCGATTTCCGTGAACCACCCCTACTCCTCTGAGCTAAGCTGCAGGGCTTTTTCCACCTATCCGGTTACAGGTCGACGGAAAAGCTCGTTTGGCCCGTAACAACCTCAAGCCTTTGTTGTAGGGGAAAGTCGTGCGGTATCGGACACCTTAGCTTTTTTTTCAGAAACAAAATTGTGTTTACCTGAAATAGATTTTGAAAGTCATAAAACAATACTTCAATACATACTCTACATACGCTATATAGAGTATCGTAATATGTACTTTTAGATATTGATATCATAAAAATAAAAAGACCTTGCAAATTAGCATTTTCAAAAAGTGGAGGGTGGTATCGGATACGTACAAATAATGAAATAATGATTTTTTTTATTGCGAAAATTACACACAAATTATAAAATAACGAGTTTTTATTATTACAAAAGAAAAAGTAGTGCTTTATAGTGATTTAATTAACTCGTTGAACATTACTTGGTCACATCTATCAATCTACTAACTGACACATATCACAGTAATAAAATAGATGATCCCCTTCTAAATTAGCACACTGTTCATGGGCCCACCCTTGGCATTTTGAACACTGTATCCAGTCTTCATCAAAACTTTCTGCACAAACGATGCAGTTAGTAGACTGGGTATTATTTGCTTTATTGCTGCAACTGTCAAATTTTAGAGTTTTTTTCACATGTTCCTTTGCCTCGCACTTTCTCTTTAAATTCCTTGATTTCTTGTTATTTGTAGCATTGTCAGTTTTTCTATTTAGCTTGTTCTTAACATTTGCATTTTCTTTCACATTTTTTGCCTTTCGTAGTTTCTTCTTTTCTTCAATTAAATTCATTTTCTCCTTTTTAATTCGTGTTTTCTCTACAACTTGGTTCTTGTAAGAAGTGGATGTCAAGATTTCACTTTTTTCACAACGGCATCCACGTAATTTAAACTTAACATTGGATGTGCTGGGCAGCGGTGAAATTTGTAGCAACATATTTTCACCAACAGGTGAATGTGTTTGAGGAGTGGGCATTTCTTCTGTTGCAAGGTATGACGACGAAGTCGGTTCTTCAGCACTTTCATTATGCCCCTCATTTAAGACCGGGGCATCAAAGTCCGAATCTGCGAATAGGTCTTGTAGATTGTTGTGGCCTTTGCTTGTAGATGGCCCAGGAGCTGTTTCTTTGTCAACATTTATAGACGGTTGAGCTGTAGTTGCATCACCACTTGCGCCTTCTTCATCATTGATGAGTGAGGCAGTAAAGTCTAAATCTGTAAAAACATTTCGATCGAAAGGATGAATTCCTGTGCACTTGAAACCTGATTGTGCTAACTCCATTCTGCAGATTCTTGAAAATGCCACGTTAACCAGGCCTGCTATGTCTTTCAGAGATATTTTTAGGTTGGGATATTTTCTCATCCACAATGCACATGCCTCGTTGTAGGCATTTTTGAATGGCTTCATGACAGCCCTATCCAAGGGCTGTAATTTGTGCGATGTATGAGGGCGTAAACTTAGCATATGAATATTGTTTTGCTTAGCAAAAGTAATAATATTAAGGTCCTTGTGACTTGAGTGTCCGTCCAATATTAATAAGACAGGATTTTTCTCGCTAGGGTTTACTCGTTCAACAAACAATTGCAACCATTTTAAAAAACCCTCGGCTGTAATCCATCCACTCTTTTGGCCATCAAAAATACTTCCCATCGGCGCATCTTTTTTCAGCTCTTGATCGATTCGTATACGAGGATAAACAAAAAGTGGAGGAACGAATAGGTCACCTGTGGCATTTATAGACAAAAGGATTGTGACATTTCTGCCCCTTTCAGCAGACGTCAATTTTCCCACTTGCTTTTTTCCTTTGGCGGACATTACCTTGAGTTTGTTGTTGTGGACAACAGAAACACCTGTTTCATCGGCATTAAATATGTTAGATGGACTAAAATTATGCCTCTCAATTAAGGTTGACAAATGATCAAAAAACCTGGTTACTTGCGTTTTATTAAAGCCAGCAGCTCTTTGTAGGCTGGTCGATTCAGCCGTCCTCAAAGACAAATCTTGGTGACGGCTCATAAACTCGTAGTAAAAATCTTTCCCAGCCATTTTCTTGTCTTTATTGAAACGATGTTTAATTTTCATTTTTTCTGCTAGTTGGTAGACAAGCTTTAAGAACTCAGCTCTATTGAGAGGCATGAGCTGGTTATCGAGCGCTTTTACATGATTATACAGAATTTGTTCTGTTTCGTTATCAAATGTTTTCGGAAATGTTCCATTGTTAGAAGTGCACGGCTTAGATGAAGCTTCACCTCCCCCAGAAATTAATTTTACGCGGTCTCCTAATGTACTTTTTGGCACAGAGTAAGCTTCACTCGCTTGCCTGATACTTAATTCTTTTGAAACAACTTTTTGCATTGCTGTTTTCATATTATCCTCCTTCCATTTACCACGGATTTTTGGCATCTTTATCTGAAAAACAAATAAGTGGACGCGACTGCCTCCCTGGACTTTCCCATACTGGAAACTGGAAACTGTTCATATCATCTTTATTCAACAGTAGAGTTATTTTCCTCAAAACGGTTGTTCAAGTGCTATCCTAAAACCTTGCCTCGTAACGAACAGACTTACAAGGTTTGTAAGAAGTCCCGCCAAATATCTGCGGTGCCCATTAATTTCCTTTTAATATGCAACCAGGCATACTTCATTCTCTACTATATACGTCGCGCGGTCTAACTAGTACCGATCGCTGTTGCTACCGAGGTAAAATTTTCTAAGTCCCTGGAAATTATATTTTGTAAGGCATAAAAAATCGATTTTTTTTATTTTCGCGGAAAAAGATTCTTTGACGCAAACAAATAACAACCGTTAGAATAAAAAAAATATTTTTCTAAAAAAGAGGGGGAGGGGGCCGGGGCGCTTACATATATCCACGAGTGTAATATTTCTTTGCATATTCATATGCTCCATTACGTACTGAGCGATTCAGTGAAAACCCCAGCTTCCTATCTTTTTTCGTTTATTAATTAAAGGAGTTTGAAGTTTCAAACTTCCAAGCTTCGTAGAGGGCGCCACAGGAAAATTACGGAGTTCTTCAAAAAACATATCGATAGCCCCTTGCGAGTTCTGTCGACATATGAAGTTTAAAAAAATTCCTTGGAGCAGTTTTTGAGAAATAATTTTTTGAAATTTCCAAAATTTTGAAATTTCGTAATTTAGGCCCCTTATAATTTTTCAAAAAACTTTTTATATCACCTCATTTTACCCTTCATATACTATTCAGAAAATAAAAATCATTTGAATCGATTCATCCGTTTTCGAGTAATTGGGCGTTAAACTCAAAAATTTCAAAAAATCATAGCGCCCTTCAGTTTAAAGCTAGCGAGTTCGGCAAAAAACTAACAGATTTGTCTTATGACGCTCTATCGTTATCCGCGATAAAAGTTTCAAAATTGTAATCACGAAAAAAGTGATACCAAAAAAACATGCGTAACTTCCGCTTCCGGTTTCGGATTTTTTTTGAAAAGCTTATTTTTTCGATGAATTTTCGATACACCCCCGCATTCCAAAGCGCATCAAAATCGGAGCAATACTTTCGGCTGTAGGAGCGTCACATACGTACATACGTACGTA
>JABXWE010003163.1:0-19408 GCA_014611495.1 Limonius californicus | reverse complement strand
CGATATACGTTCATCTAAAGCAAAATTTTTATAATACTGATTCAGACCAAAAATTGTAACTTCCTATGAAATAGTCGTAGAAAAAGTATAGTCTCCTACTCGTGTAGAATAGCTATTATTCACTCGGATTCATCCTCGTGAATAATAGCTGTCATTCTACACTCGTTGAAGAATATACTATTCTCCCACATATGCTTTACACATGGGTAAAACTTTAAAACAGTGCTGCGACATAGCAGTCTTGCATATTAAAAAGAAATCTGAAATGCTTCAAACAATACAGTCGACAAATACTGAGGCGGAACAGCAATTTAATCCAGTTTATAGAAGCTAATTAGAGATTTGATGTTTCTAGTCAAGCTTCAAAAGACTTGAATCTTCATAAATGGAATAAAGTCAGTTTAGTGCCACTTGCTAACGATCTAAAATTATTGAAAGATTGTCTTATCAATAAGGCCAATAAGGCATTATCAAAATTGAAAGAAAATAATCGTAATGATGAAGCATATACGGTTTTGTTAGAAACTGTATACTGTGGTTTGTTGATGTTAAATAGAAGACACTCTGGAGAACTTCAAAGACTTCTTCTTGACACATATAAATCTTCATTCCTAAATTAAAACTCGCAAGGTTATGAAGAATTTTCCGAAGCGATTTCGGAAGCAGAAAAAGTTTTAATGAATAGTTTCAAAAGACTTGTTATAAGAGGAAGAGAGGACGAGGTGTACCAGTGTTATTCACTAAAGATGTCCAAAGCCATTTAGATACAATACTAAAATATAGAGGTGCTATAATTAAAACCCCCAATATTTATCTTTTTAGTAATCCAAAATCGAATCTACCAATTATCGGTTATAAGGTAATAAAAAAATATGCCACACAATGTGGAGCTAAGAACCCAGATGCTCTTACTTGTACCCGCCTCCGAAAACATTCGGCTACTCTCACTCATTTGTTTAACATGGCCGAAAATGACATGGAACAATTAGCTTCTTTCATGGGACACACGTTAGGAATACATCGGTCATCTTACAGGCTTCCCGACGATGTGTATCAAACAGCAAGAATATCCAAACTACTAATACTCATGGAAAAGGGTGAAGCTGGTCAGTTCTAAGACAAACGTTTGGATGATATAAATTTAGATGAGAAGTTAATGAAAGAAACAGATAATGCCCTAGAGGAAAGAGATAAAATTTTGAAAGCAGGAAACGACGTTGTTAGTGAAAATGGAATAAATGAATTGAACGCAACAAATGAATTGGGTGGTGAGAAAGATCTCAACATTACAGTAAAGAAAAAGTCAATACTAAAAACGAGAGTATTAGTACCATCGACAGACGATCAAAAGAAAGTAGTTTAAAAACCATATCAAAACAAAATGTCCCCCAAAGAAACCAGAATGCTTCTATCTTATTTCAAAGAACCCAGAGTTATAAAAAAATAAAGACTGGCTAAAACTAAATATCTTTATCCAAAATACATATACGAAGAAATTAAAATAATGGCAATATTAATTTTCAAAAGTTTCTTCATATTTTGTTTTCTTTTGTTTAAGGCTTAATATTCTGCATGATCCAAAATGGCGAACACGTAAAAACTTGTCTGGCTTGTGATAACAACAGACTGAATAGAAATTACTGACCTACCTAATAGTTTTTGTTTTGTGGCAGATGATAAGACTTTTTTTGCACTTCTATCTTACTCTCCTTTGCATAACATGTTTGTGAACTCAAATTTTTGTTATTATTCTGCGGTACTCAAACAATTTTGGGTCAAATTTTCAATTATTAATTTCTCATATCTTAAGGGTCCCATTGCCAAAGAAATGATTTTTCTAGTTTGTATATATTGTAATCTACCATCGGATTTAATATATGTACCTATTTCTGATACACCCTGTATATGTGAAAATGTGTTTAACTAATTTTAGTAAAGCGTTACATTAAAAAGCAATTCAAGTAGATTTTGTTTTAGTTTTTTAGTAAATAAATATTTACACAGTGTAATTTTTCATTTTTCATTTTACATTACCTACCGTGTTGTATTAAAAAATACCAAAAACTCAAAAATTCATGAGTGTCTTTGACTGAAAACGTTTGAGTACATATCTGATTTTTTGCCAAATACTTATTGAGCTCAAAACAAACATACATTTATTGCCTTCAAAATAACAACAAGGACTTTAAATTTATCATCGATGTTTGTTAATTTTAGAATGATAATAATATTTTAAAAGTTCTCAAGACTTTGTTGTTTCATGCTTTTTGGGAAATAGTGATAGTATATTCTCAAACTTCGCACAACTGTTGCATAACAATAGGTTATATAATTTTTACAAATGTTGGCTTAATGATTCAAATACTTATATTGTTTATATTTCTACAAAAAATGTGCCAATTTTACCAAAGAATATTGCAATATTTTGACAAAAAGTATTTACAAATCGCCGTCTTGTTTGATTTACTTTATTAATTACTGCAAAACTTCGTGACAAACCATTGTCCCCCTTTTGGTACTGGTCCAACTTACAGTGTGTCTTATTACTTACCACAAATGTATTTTAATTATCTGAAAAAAGAATGAACTTGTGCTTTTTAAAATTTTGAACATATTATATTTTAAAAGAGAGTTTCCACGCCAGTAACTTCATCTTATTTATAAGTAATGCTCTTAGTCTGCATCTATCTTTCCAAAAGTCTCAGTTGGTAGATTAAATTTAATTAAAGAATGTTACTTCTAATTTAGATACACAATTAAAAATATAGACAATAAATTTGGCCCTTCCCTCAAGAATCAACTTAGCTGCAATTCGAGAACTCTACCGCTAAGCGAATGTGAATATAATACAGAATACAGTGTTGTCTAATCTGCGGAAGAGCCGTTTAATGCAAATCTGAAATTAAATATACGAGAGACGACCTATCAACGGTAAAATGAAAAACGAATATTCGCTTTGTATATACGCGACCTACGGTGGCGACAAAGACGGGTGGCGAAGCGCGGAACTAAAATATACAATATTTTACAAAATACCGCCATCAGTCGTCCTTCTAAAACTTTACCATATGATATGTAGCGATAAGCTGGAATGATTTACATGGAAAGCTATAGGTCCTCCATATATGGAGGACCTATCGCAACCGGAGGACCTATAGCATGCAAATTGTCTATTACCGGTGGACCTATCTACTGCAGTATTTAAATATGTATGTACATATACATATATTTTGGAAATTTTTCTTAAAATTCTAATGGTAGTTTGTGCTACAAATTATCTTGAATTTCTGTCACATTCTTAAACAAAATATATTTTCGGTAGTTTGGTAGTTTACTCACGTTTATATAATGAAAAAGACTATTTACAATTTTTCGCAATGGTTATTATTTTATGTAGGTCCTTTCAATAGATCATTAGCTGGATTCTTCAGGCCAGGGTCGGGGGATCGGCTCTCTTGAGTAACCAATACGTGGTGATGGACGTTGTGCTGCACCTCTAAGAAAATGTTTCTTTTGCAAGCTTAGCTATGCAACAACAACGCTATTTTAACCCTTAAGTCAGGAAGTCGTATATTTTCGTAGTCACTACCCTTACGGTGAGTACGTGCGAGCTGTAGGGGTTGTGATAGGTTCTAGTATACTATGTCACAGATTCACTATTATACAATCTGTTTTCCGTTTAATGAAACCAATCGAAATGCGACAGCCGGCAATTAGCCCCCGAAGCAAACCCTTGCAAAACTTTCTATTTTTTGCACATGTTAGTAAATTGCTTCCTGGATAGTCATAATTTTATGTTAAAAAACAAGAAATATGTGATGAAATCGACAGCCGCAATTGAACGATAAGGTTTTTTTTACACGGTTGGCACGAAAAGGAATTTTAATGACACTATGCTGGGTTATTTGGCTTGTTCCGGCTCTTTATTCATTCTGTTCATAGTTCTTCCGACATTTTCTTTTCCCCTGGGTTTGTATTTCCTTTTTTTTATGGGACATCTATTATCTCTTCTTACATTCTGTATATGCGAGGTTTGTTCAACTTAAACCCATCTGAAATGAAATTCAATAATTCAAATGACGTTCTTTAATGTTAGTAGTGTTGGTAAGCAACACATTAATAAGATTCTGGCGTTTGAATATGATTCTGACTTTTCAAACTTCGATTTTGAAGTGGCGTTTGTTGTTGCAAATCCATCCAAGTTTGATCGGCGTGCGATCCTACAATCTGTATGCGTTGAGGGTGTGCAGCCATTGCAGATTCATGCGCGAATGCAAGAAGTGTAGGGAAATGCATGTGTGTTAACTGTTTACTGCATTAGCAGAAAACAACAAGGCATGTGTAGAAGGCCTTATTAGAGAAAATCGTCGAATTTCAATTAGAGAAATTTCAAAAATTGTTGGTGCGAGTGTAGGATCTGTCCATAGAATTGTTCGTAATCTGGGTTACAGCAAAGTTTGTTCGCGATGGATTCCTCATCTCTTGTCTAATGAACAAAAATGGTGTTGACTTTCTTCTGTCAATAGTTGCTGGTGACGAAACTTGGTGCTATTACTACGAGCCATCCAGTAAGTGATCGTCGATGCGCTGGAAACATTCAAGTTCACCACCACCGAAGAAGTTTAAAGCACAACCTTCTGCAGACAAGGTGATTTTAACTTTTTTGTTTCGACCATGAAGGACCCTTGTTGATAGAGTTTAAGGAAGTAAATGTCAATGCACATTTGTACAATGAAAGTTGTAACAAACTTCATCATGCAATAAGACGGAAACGTTCAGGAAAACTTACCCGTGGTTTCATTTTGCTGCTCGACAATGCTAGGACTCATGTTGTTAATGTGGTAAAAGAAAATCTTCAACGAAAGAAATGGAGGGTTTTAGAGCATCCACCCTATAGCGCGGATATATCGCCTTGCGATTTCCGTATTTCTGGACCGCTGAGAAAGGCGTTAAAATGTCAACATTTTGAGTCTGACGCAGAAGTACAGTTAGTTGTGGAAGACTTCTTCAATCAGCAGCCACAAGAATTCTATGAGCAGGCTATACGTCGGTTAGTATAAGAATGGGATAGCTGCCTTAATGACGGTAATGATTTGTAATTAAATCGTTGAATAAATTTTTTATGAAGCAAAGATGGGTTTCAATTGAACACACCTCGTATGTTATTATTTCCAGTGGTCTTTATATTTTATTGCAAATGCATTTACATTACCTCATTCGAAGTCCGCTCTGATGCCTTGATTTAGTTTCATATCATTTCTAATTCCGCTAAAGTATCTCAATGTATGTACTTTCAATATGTACTAAAATTAAATTTGTATATGAACAATAAAAAATTATTTTTGTAAGGAACTTCTTATATTTTATACATTCAATTTAATTTATTTTTTTTATATAATTTCCTTGACTAACAATTGGATTCTATTAATAATCTCATTTTTTGGTAAAATTTCTCTTCTGAGGTTAAAGTATCCAATTCTCTAATAAAAACGGTATAATCGAATGTTATAAATATTTTGTTTCCATACTGAAACTTCTGTTTCTTAGTTAAATTTCAGTTTATTTTCAAGACCATTCACTCTTGGACTAACATGGCAATATTCTGCTGTAGCCTAAAGGTTTTTCGTGAGATGTCACCGATGTAGAGCGTGTGCTTTACAATTTTCTTCCGCCAGCTACCTGTATTACCTTACCATTAAATTATTGTAATAATAAGCAACCTTAAGTAATGAACCAATGATAAACGTTGTAAACATTGTACACATCTAACATGCACGGTGCAACATTGCCAAAATAGTTCATGGCTGTCTGAAGGTTCAGTTAAAATTTAAAAGACATATTTTTCAAAGACGGGAATTTTAATAATGAAACGGACTATTTAAACCGTTATTTTCTAAAAAAATCGAATGTTTATATAATTTTTTTTAATTATCAAAAAAAAAGATCTGTCTTAAAATTTCCGTTCCTTTTAAGATAATTATTTTGTTTTTCGGAGATTTTCATTTTTCTGTTAATAATTTTGGTATTTACAACGCCTGATATTAGTAATCGCTAGTTTCATAGGTAGTCATAGACAAAGTTTAAGATTTATATTTCTATTATAAATTCATCTACTTCATATTGATGATGAAGAATTACGAGCCATATGTAGATAACATTGCTATTTGTCCCTTGATTTTGCAACGAAATTTGTTGTACATGATTCTGTGGTAAAATGAGGACCTGTGGCTCGGAATTATTGCGTATCTTATATTATTGTCGTATATACTTTGTTAAGGTGCAATTACGCAACACTACGTTACTGCAACTCAATGTCACTCATACTAATGGAATATTATTAGATAGATATCACATCCACTTTGGCGGATGTCACGACCTTATAGAAAATGGTGCAGTATGCAATGGTGGCAGGTTTAATAACTGTACAGTGCGAGTGTAAAGTCAGGAACTATCGAAATAAATCTTTTATTAAATGTTTTTGAAAAAAATCCTCGAACGTCGATTTTTATCTTAAATTAGACATATTTGAGTGTAATTGTTATTTGTAGATTGTCTTTTGTTTCCGAGTTATAGCCATAGCGAAATTTTTTTTAAATGGATTCCCTAATTTTTTATGGCGGATTTAGAAAGAGCGTCAAATTCTAAAACCAAATATGCTAAAAAAAGTATGATACTGCATTAAGAAGTTTTCGAGATATTGCTTTTAAAATTAAAAAAAAACGAATGAAAGTGAAATTCCAAGTTTTAATAAACAAAACCAAGTATCCATGTAACAATTGACTTCTTCACTTGACGCTTGAGTTCCTCACAGTTTGTTTATCTGTTTTTATTGTGTGGTTTTGTACGTAATTCAGTAAATAATGGTGCGATATTAGACAGAAAAAGAGCGAATTGAAGTTTTAATATTGAGGGGATGTGGCTACCGTACTAGAACACAAGAGGTTTGTGACCTATTCTATAACAAGTTATGAAGAGTACAAGCGAGTTAGAGTTTCAAGTGGTGAGATGGTTTAAAGAATTGGATTATAATTCATTTACTGTTTATTACCTATGCATTAATAGTTAAAACAAAAATGTAGCCATCACTAGACCAAACATTTTTCCATCAACTGGGATTGTTGTTTCAATTACTTCCAAAACATTTTTTTCGAAAGTTAATTCATTTAATTGCCCATAATTCCACGCTTTTAGTGCCTTGAGTTTTAATTCTTTGTCAATTAAATGAATTGAAAATTTCGTCAAGAGAGGAAACAAACCTTGGTGAAATGAATTCGCTGGATTTACCATAAAATATCATAAAATACGACTAAAGCTGCTCCATATAAAACCCTCGGTTGATGACTTTTTTTGTTTACAACAGAACTATTTTCTTTTCCGCGCTTGTTCACCAAGATGGTGCTTCATGTTGATTTCGTTACAGAACATTATACAATTAATGCAGGCTACTATTCAACACATTTGCGCGATAAAGTTAAGGTGGCGATCAGACAAACTGAAGAGAAGACAACGTTCTGTTTGCTCTCTTCAAGAAAATGCTCTCCCCTCCTCCCGCTGCAAGAACAATTATAATAAAGCATAAACAAACTGTAGGTATTCCTCAACCAAAGTTACTTTAGATAATCCACGTTCATCAGTTCATACTAAAAATGTTATCGAAATACGTAGTTAGGTGTTCTAAATAGTGTAGTAGTAAGGGATTTTCAAAGCTTGATATACTTGCACAATCGTCTCCGTCCAATGCTATTATATTTGATACACAATTAAATTTAATTTAAATCAATAACAAAATAGTAATTTTGTGGATAACTACTAGCGTGACATATAGTTATCAGTCGTTCTTGGCAAAAATAATTTCTGTTCTTTAGTTAAAATTTAAACCATTTCTTATATTGAACCTAATCACGAATGAGAGCTCACAGAACTATTGTAATAGTTGCAAAGGTGTAGTCTGTAGAAAACACCAAAATACTGCTAAATGCTCCTGTAGATCTTCTTTGTGAAGAGAAACATGAACCGCGTACATATGTTGTAATAATATACGTTTTTATTTGGATGTGCTTTGCAATATAAAAATGCCTATTTAAAGTTTGTAAAACCTGTCAAGAAATTTATTTCTGGTGTCGCAAAATACAACAAGATAATTCAATGTCAAAATACTTATAAATGGATACAACTGGTGGCAAGATGTGAACATGCCTTCAAAATGGAATAAGTTCTGTCATTACCATGGTACTTCTCAACATGCTATTCCATGTGAAAGGAATTTTATAAATTTCCGTATACACGAGCTTGTACATCAGTACTGCTGAACAAATATATGTATCGATTTAAATGTTCTTAATGTAAAATACACATAATTTTAAAAAACTTAACTTAACTACTACTAAAATTAAAAAACCATATTGCTGGTCTCCAAAAGAAAAAGGATGCGCTAGCCTTATTTCGCTGTGTTTTAGGGTACAATGAATATGATTATTTTAATGCTACCTTTTTCGGTCCTATTTTTGTCTGCTAGGATAATACTAACAAAAAGGAACAAATAAATTAAAATCCTTTTCAGGTCTTTTGATGAATTTTGTTATAAATAAATACGAGTTTCCACCTAGTTGAGTATATTCTATCTAGTAAATTTCATACGCTGTACACGAAACATCTACACAAGCTTTTTAACCAAGTGACGAGAACGCTGCGCTTTGTAGTTAACAACCGCAAATGTCTAATTGCATGCAACAAGCTTGCCATTTCCTGTGGCTGCACACTTTCTTTGTAGATTTTGAAGCGCCGTGTTTATTTTCCTTTGTAACATGCAGCAATAACGGTCTATCTAACTCATTCCAATTATTATATTGTAAAGTTAAGTATTGCTGATACTGCAATATTTATATACTGTACTTCTTCAACTTACAGAAATACGACTATTCCTTGAGAGATCGAATTTACTTTCAAATTTACGCTAGCTTATGACAAGAAATTTGGCATTTAAAAATTTAAAAACCGAACAAACGTTTTTGTTTGAAATTACAATTTTAATATAAGTATTGGGGTAATAAAGCAATAAGGAATTAAACTCCATTTAGGTACACCAAAATTACTGATATTCTATTAGGGCAAATGACGGTTAAACTCAAAAGGAAATATCAAGCGGTAAAATTACTCAGGATGCTTGTAAGTCGTTGTTTCAAGTATGCCATCCATCAAGTTTTTAAAAATCCAGGTTTTACAGAAATATGGGTCAGGCAAAAATATAACCTTAATTGGCGAGTCTCCTGAAATATCAGGTTAATATTATATTAACATCATAATTTTACTTTCTCGAAAGCTTCTAAATGGCCAAAAAGTGTCTTCATATCATAAAGTCTAATATTGATATGCATGTGAGTTATGTATACTAACCTTTAGCCCTTGACGTTACTACGCAGAAACAGTGATGGATCATCCCTAACTTCTTCATGGTTGTAACAGGCTTCGACCTCATCGATTTTGAGGGTCGACATTGTTGTCAGATAGGGACTGGGCAAGACTTTATAGCAAAAGCAAAAGTATTAGAAAATGTGAATATGTAAAATTTTAAGTTAAACCTTAGCTGTGTATCTACCTTTTGATTAATTTTGCTAATTCTGTTTTTTTAATTCAGTTGTATTAACTTTGACAAAATGTACTATTCTTGCATAAAAAAAGGTAAAGATTAATACGTTGGACGTCTGTATAATGGACATTTACTGCACCACAAAAACAACTAACCTGAATATTTGTACGAATTGGGGCATTACTCGCATTACCTGGCTTGGAAGTACTTTCTCTTCATTTGTCACTCTATCCACCCAACTCACTTTCAGCATCCTTCTTTTACACTATCTGTAGAAAAACGTAATCCGATCATAAAAATTATCGAAGTTGAAATCTTCCCAGAAATGTGCTTTCTAGACCTATAAGCACCCAGAGCTGTGGCTTTTAAGAATTAACGGTGTCAGTGTATGTGTGGTACTACGCAGGAACTATTCGTTCAAACAGGTGCCGATGAAACGGTCAAAGTTAACCAAAGCAGTTTCGGATGGCTACTGGAATTAGTGTCTCGTTTAGTGGTACGACAACCCACCATGCTTCAAAGAGCTCATCAAAGCTGTCGGTCCTGGCTATCAATATGGTGGTAGTCGTTGAGCAGGTCAAAGTCGCTAGTACGGCCTGAAAACTCTGAAAACAAACCCGCCCACAGCCATACGAATGATTATTATTATCATTTCCCATACATTTTAAGCCACTTTAAAATCCTTTATGCAGTATAATTTTAAAAGATTTAAAATTTTTGTTGTCGCTTAATCATCATTAAAAGCCTTTTTGTCCCACTGCTGGGCATCGGCCTCTTCTCTGCCAGGTATTCCTTCTCAGCGCTAAGATAGGAGCACGGGGGACATTCCATTTAGCATTAAGATCCCACGGCCGGATTGGGAAATTGTTTGTGGTGGTGGGGGTTTCGAATTCAAGCTGAAATCGTCGTACTCAGAAAGCGAGCGCTTTACCAACTGAGCTACTACCACATACTGTTGTTTAATATAACTGTGAAAATAGCGAACTTCGAAATTTGATCAAATACTGAAAAGAAGATTCTCAAAAATTCCATTGTAATTTCTTTAAATACAACAAATAAAGATGTTTAGTAACATTAGTGAGTCTGCAATTTTAGGGTCGCTTTCATCTTCCCTTCTAATAAAAGAAAAAAAGAAGAGTAAAATAAAATTCTTGTAATTTGGACTGGTCAATTATGCTTCACATTGCCTAGACCAGTGGTATTCACCCTTTTTTCCCTCTGCACCACTAGAGGCCTTGTTCTACTCAACTTTGTACCCCCAAAGTTGACGGCGCATAGTTCAAGTTCTAGTAGATTTAATTGTTGAATAGTGTAGACCAGACAGTAAAGCTATGTAAAAATTTAAAAATATACAGAAATTTTTTTATCTGGTTGTTGCAAATTACTAGAGTCCATACCACAGGTAACTATTACTTTGGTATTCAGTAGGGAACACTAAAAATAGAAAACAAGACAAGTTCGCTATTGAACAAAGGGTTTTCTATCGCTCTGATGATTCATAAAATATATGTAAAATTTTATACGTGTCCCCTAAGATGTTTTGGAGTACCCTGGAGGTGCGCGTACCTCCGGTTGAATACCACTGGTCTACACCAAGGCTAACTAATTCTAGAAGTAGAAAACGGAAAATAATAAAAGTTGGCTCTGGAAGGAAATGGTTTTATGTCGCTCTGATCATTCAGGAAATGTGTATAAAATTTTACGTACCCCCTAGATGTCTGGGCGTACCACCATTGGCTTAGACGGTATTCAGATTGTGAATAATCTCGATCTATTCCGTAGTTCAACTAAAATATTGGGAAGTAATGTATTTCAGATTATGCATGTGTTTATAATGATCAAACAATACGTTTAATATAGTATAATATTTCTAAAATTCACAATAAACGAAATGTGTTAATTTCTTGTCATTGCTATTTTTTATTTCCCAACTATGCTGTCCATTATGATGCACTAAAAATTACTTGAATTCCTTAACCTAACCGCACGAATTACATGGCAATACTTCCTATCACTTTTAATTACTAAGATATAAATGGATTTTCGAAATACAAGTGCAAAATATACCAAGTGCTGGACTCTTCGCAAAACAAGACTATTGATACTCTAATTTTATACTGTCTTGAATTTATGAATGTTTGTTTTCGGATTGTCAGCTTATTGTTTTGAGCTAAACGAAACTGATAATAAATAGTGCATTTTACATTGTTTTTAAATGTTTTTTCTAGAATAGGTTCGATGAAATATATTGTCACCGGCTAACGAGAGTGCATAAGTGGGTTGAAGTATGAGGAGAAGCGTACGTGATAGTACCTAAACAGTCGAATACCTGCTTTGAAGTCATTTACTACAGCCTGGATTATTCCTGCGCTGAGAGAAAAAATGTTTTTATGCAGAATAGTAACGCAGTGATTCCCATATCACGTAGCAGAGTTTTCTTGGAAGGACGCCGTTAAGTGTATTCCCGATCATGCACTCCTGTTAGCCGACAACAATACTTTGCTGTGCATCTTGTGTACGGTTCAACTCTGCTGGGAAACTAGGAAGCGGAGATCATGGTCGTATTGAAAGGATGCTGGTAAATGGCATTATGTTGATGCATTTTAGTGGTTGCCATCTCTTTCAGATTCAACCGTTTTATGAGGGATGCTTGCACATTAAAGAAATCTGAAACAGAAATACAAAGTATCAAGCCTTGATATAAGGCATAGACATATCGTAGGTAAAATGTCTTGCTCTTTGATCTTTCTGTTTCCGAAATCTACTACTGAAATTAGTTCGGTCTTTCTAAGATTAAGATTCCGAGTAAAGATTTTCTCGTGGCGTGCCTCAGGGATCTATCATGGGACCATTGCTCTTTTTGCGTTATATTTATCATATAATTCAATTTTGTATCCAATTAATTGCTTCATTTGATAATGCCACCTGTGTGCAATGGTGCCCCCGTATAATTTATAACACAAACCGACGTCAATGTTGTGAAAGAACGGCGGGATTCCAACTGGCTGTACTTGAATGACCGAATAGGTGCAGTAAAGTTTAGACCTCGACATACTAAACGAGCAGCTCATGTCAATTGCCTATTCGACCTGCAGGGAGACTATGTTGGACCATTGAAATCCCTTTTGGTCTCTCTGAAAATATATTATTTTCTTGTGTTCACAAGTGCAAAAACTGCTGCAAAAAAAAAACAATATCTTTGATTGAAGTTCTTTAAATATATATTATGTGTTTTTAGATATATGTCATTGCCATTGATGTACAATTGCGAAGATGTTAATGAAGTTTCTATTGACAGTCTGTTTTTTGATGGCAGACTTTTGTGTTTCTAATGACCATAGCGTTAAGAAAAACAATTAAAATATATGAAAATCAAGTATGGTATATACTTGATTTCCTTATATTTAAGTAGCTTTTTTTCTTAACGTATCCATATGTTTCTAATTAAATTATGAAGTCACAATAAAAGGAAACGTTTTCTCTGATGGGGTCTTGTAAGTGAATATAATAAGTCTTCTCTGAGAAACTAAAGTTATTGTTGGAAGTTGTTTAAAACGAATCGGATATATTAGTGTCCACAGTTTCCACTCGGTTTAGAAAAAATACAAAACGCTTCATACACTTAAACTAAGTTTGAGTGGACATCGTATATGTAACAACATAATGCCAGATCTCAACCACGATATTAATAAAATTAACGTTTTTGACATCACTACAAGAAAATTGTCCAGAAATATGTAAGAGGTCGGGAAGTCTGTTGGAACAGTAGTTATAAAAGTATAATGGGCTGTCGTAAGTGTTGAACACTTCCTGTTTAAATATTCAAAAAAAAAATTATTTTATCTCCTACATACTGACAACCAAGTTAACGGTCAGTAATAAATTGTAGGAACTGCAATCGCACTAGTTTTATTGTGAAATAAAAGATATGGGAGTTGAGAAAAGTATTTCAGCGGAAAGTGGAAAACCAAGGTAGTAAATATAAATGCTATAATTTTTATACAATAAACTACAAATATTTTACGGAAGGCGCCGGACCACTTAGCTGCACTTAGTACCGCCAGGTCATTGGGGTGATTGGTATGTCACTGGCTGACGTCAATTATCTTATAACTAAACTATCCATAGACCGAGTGTTTTATTACCTCGACTACTAGGTTCTAAATGTGACTTACTTTTGGCTCTTCTAAGCATGCGTATACGTTATTGAGGTACCTCAAATGAGAAAACAATGTGGAAATATTTATCATTTAACAGTGGTATGAAACAGTAAAACTAAAATTCGCATGACCACATACATACAAATTCAAATTGTCTTATGGTTCTTGCCATTTGTTTAACGCACGACTAAAAAATTTATTAAAAAAAATTTACACCAAATCACTAACAATTAAGGACATTTCCAATACAAATAAATTTCTGCCTAGCTCAACTTAATAAATTTTATTACAGTTTAGTAGCCGATAGGCACTAGAGTATAATATATAATAAAAGCGACATTTTCAATAACAATAAATAGTCCTCGTTAGATGTTAATTGGAAACTGCCTGAATATATTCAGGTTTGTATCTCAATAATCGTATATTACATATATTATTGTAATTCGTTTGGTATCTGGCTTCACCATCGGGGAATGTCAATAAAGCAGTGCTATTCAGACATGCTCAGAATCAAAATAGTATATATAGCAAATAGGTTATGGCAGACTTTCAAATTACAGACTATTAGTACATCAGATATAAAATTTCGATCTACATTCTACAGTTCCCGACTCCAATATGTCCTTGTCAGGTAGAGCTGGTTGTTGACAAAAATGTAAATAAATTAACTTCACAGAATTAGTAAATTTATTAAATTAACCTAAATACTACACTTTTTAACAATGTAAATGAATGATCTCTAATTGATTAGTAAATTACTAATTTAAGCTAGACACTACATTTATCCATGTACGTGTAATTTTATACCCTACTAAGTAATAAGTAAATATATGAACAGTAATGTAATCTTAGGAAGGAAAAGAACCCCTCAAATGATGATTATGAATGCAATTTATAATTTCAGTATATACAGTAATATACAGTGCGCGCCAAAAGTAGGGAATATACCAAATAAAACAGAAATAAATATTTTTCTGTAATAATCCTGAAATACGTCAGTTTTATTTATTTAAAATACGCATTTTAATGTCAAAATAATTTTCCGACATTCATTTGATTTTAAGTGATGACGTCATCGAATTTTTTTAAATAGCAAGCGCTAATTTTTTCAATGTGTTAATAAACATACTCTTAACAAATGCTATCGACAAAAGAGGATCAAACGTAGCAAGAAACAAATGCCCATACGCTGTCAGTTATTCGACACTAACATCGTTTACTTTTAATAATTAACTTTAATTTAATAATCTACTATGGCTTATTTTACAATTAACAACGCATAGAAATTTTAATTTATCTCGGCTGTGAAAACCTTACAAGAACACAAGAAGAAGTTTGTTTTATGTTTAATGCGAAGTATCTAGATAGACCTATCAAGCAATCAGCGGTTAGTAAAATTAAAAGAAAATTTAAGGTACCGGAAACGTTACCGATATTTCAAAAAGCGGCCGTTCAAAAGTGATAAATGAAGACGAGCAACTCGACTTTCTTTTACAAGTCGAAGAAAATCGTAATTGGTTTCCCGAAAAGTCACAGCAGAAAATGTTGTCAGTCAGAGTTCAGTACTCAGGTTACTGAGAAAAGAAAAATTCCATCCTTATAAAGTTCGGCTTGTTCACGAGCTCAATGAAGATGATCCTGACCGACGTCTACAATGTTGCGAAATAATGATGAATTTTCTCGAAACGAATGAACTTTTCCATCACCAGATCCTCTTTAGGGATGAAGCAACTTTTTGCTTGAATGGAACAGTTAACCGCCAGAACTGCAGATACTGAAGTAAAGAAAATCCTCATTGGATGTCTGAAGCACACACCCAATATCCACAAAAAGTAAACGTCTAGGCTGGAATAGCGAACGTCAGAATAATAGGTCCTTTTTTCTCTGATGGAAATCTTCCTGGACAAGGATATTTACAGTTTCTCCAAAATGACTTTATTCCAGTACTTGCGATACTTTACCGAAACCAAGATGATCCAGATGTGCCAAATAACACCTTTGGTATCGGCAAGATGGTACCCCGCCACATTATGCGCGTCCTGCCCGCGCATTTTTGAATAACTGCTTTCCTCGCAATGGATCGGTATACGAGGGCCGCTAGAGTGGCCTGCTAGGTCTCCTGACCATTCACCCCTCGATTATTTTTTATGGGGCCATTTAAAGTCGAAAGTTTATTCTACTAGACCACAAGTATTAGACAGGAAATTCAAAGAGTTGCAGAAGAAGAGTTGTTATTCATAACATCTTAAGAGAATTTGTGGATCGCCTTCCTTATTGTCCAGAAGTGAATGGATGGAATTTTGAGCATTTACTTTGATACATGAAGTTGTTTTTACATAAAAATCTTTAATTTGTACGTTGTTTATTTTCGTTTCTGATAAAGGCGTCTTAAACAAACAATAATTTATTTCTCGGAAATTTTCAGATGAAAGGTACCAATATTTTTATACTGTCATTTAGACACTTAAATGTTCTATCCAAATCACGAACAAAAATTAGAGGTTACCATTTAAAAAAAATCCGATGGCGTCATCACTTAAAAACAAATTACAACGTGTATTAAAAAAAATAAAATTGACGTGTATCAGGATTTTTACGGAAAAATATTTGTTTCAATTTTATTTGGTATATTCCATACTTTTGGCGCGTACTATATATTGTCTTTTTCTAATGCTAACGTTCATCATTTGCTGGCGATCAGTTTTCTTAATCAACCTCGTTTGATTCTTATCATATTTGAATACTACAGATATTTATTTAATTTAAAACGCAAATACTGGTTCGAAACGATTTAAAACGAATAACACTTTGTATAATACCTAACCGTGTAAAGGGAAATATAATTTATTCAAATTGCTTTACAACAGAACAGCAAAAACATTAATGCAGCATGTTCTGTAAATATGAATGTTTTAAGATTAGTTTAAGCAGACGTTCATAAAAATTTTATTGTTCTGAATAATGCTGGCAAGATATATAAGATAAACTAAGCCAAAGTACTTTAACATGTAAAGCATAAATGGTTAATTGCCGTGTTCGTTTTATGGTTAATATTCTCCTCGCATTATTTGTTTTACTTTCAAATCCAGGAAAAGTCTGTACTTCATGATGAATAGTAATTAGGGTTTTACGCGCTTAAAATTTTGTATAGTGGAAACTTGTTTCTTGTTCTGTATTTTACATAAATGGCGTAACGTCTGCTTGAATTTATTTCGAATCGTTTCTTCTTAGCAAAATTATTTATTATTAATAAAGTTACGTTCAATGTTCGGCGTCAAACTTTGAAGCTATAATTCATGGGCAATTCAGAACTTCGTATCTCTGTGCAGGTGTTGAAGACTTCATCAAGAATAGATTAACTCTACCGCAAATTTCGAGTTGTACGTCAGACGAATACATAACTGTTCATAATTTAGAATCCGGGAAGCTTCTTGAGTTATCGTGGGCTGTATGGAAATTCTCTTTTTATTTCCTTTATCGCAATCTGCACGAATATATAATAGAGCACTAGTTCAAAGATGTTATTTGTTACGCTTCTGAATCCTTTCTGCCTTGCTCATTGTTATGTTCTTCATTTTTCCTGCTGCATCTGAGTTCTATTGTACAGATTGTACGTTTCATTGCCGCTTCTTTGACAAAATGTTCAAGTAGCGTCTTTAAGCTTACTAAAGAAATGTTTTAAAAGAGAATTATTCCGCTCCCGATTTTTGTTTGCAATATTTAGGACCAACCCGTTTAGAACAAACTATAGTCCTAAAATAACTTGGAGCCCGTTTGTTAATTTAATACAAAAAGAAATAGGAATGCTGCTACGGCTTAGTAAGTTGGGGCACGGGGAAAACCGCAAGGACGTACCTAAAGGATTAGGACACTTTCAGGGGGCTTCTAACTCCGGGAAAACCCGCTTGTTATCCAGATTGATAGGGCTGTAGGGCGGAAACCACCTTGCTTCGCGGCATCTACACCGGTAATGCGCATTTCCATCACAACGGGATTGTCTTTCACTAGCGAAAATTTTCAATGTTGTTTGTAAATTGAAGCTTTACTGCATCCCTCTCTAAAAATACGATATTTTTGTATGTTTTTCTCTTAATGAGCTGGCGGAAACAAAATAATTAAAAAACACCTCCAAGCTGTTTACAAATAAAAATAATTAATTAACGTGAAAATGCGATTTAGCTTATGGTGAACGTTTTTACTGTTATGTGTAATGTAGATATTTGATTAGTGTTTTTTTAATGTTTAAGATTAATAAGGTTTGCTAATACACACTATGTAATTATATTGTTATATTTGCGAGGAAAACCTGTGATGCGTTAGAAATTTGTAGATACCATGATGTTAATGTGTTTCCTAGTTTGGCACTTGAAACACATTCAATTTGCTTTGGATAGTTGAGAGCTTAGTTGAATTTAGGGCTTAGAAGATGGTTCCCAGTAACCTCTAATTCTGCACTTCGGACAGTTTCCACTAAATCTTCAGATTTATGACCAGTGGACGTTGGTCGCGAAGCACTTTAAATTGTTTCCCTAAAAACACAAATTTCATTACTCTGATGCATGTATCAAGGATCTTCAATGAGTCTATACCTTTAACTTTTCCATTTTGCCGTTATAAGAAAGTATTGATTTTGTACATAATTCAATTCTTGTTTTTGTAGGAACATCCACTTTATACTTCTTATCATTTAAACATGTTGCAAGAATAGCAATTTTGGATTTTTTATAGTGATCAGGTGGTTTTATTTTTTTTATTTCTCTTGCTGGATAGTTAATGACAGAATTTTTGGATATTTCAATTCTCAATTGTTTACGCAACATATAAAAATAAATACCTATTGTTCAATGGCTTACATATGTTATAATTTATATGTATAGAACGACTCGTATCCAAATGTGTAAAATTTGTAAAAACAATTATATAACACGGTCTACCATATTTTGTATTAATAATTTGTTGGGCAATTCTTTCACATTAGATATACATGAGATAGCATTTATAGAAACCTCGCGTGTAACGGCATATGAGAAATGTCGAACAATTATTGACTATTCGATATATCGATTGGCTATTACGTTCAATTTAATCATCTCATGTAGTTCGTTAAGCACGATTGGTGCGTAACGTACATCATAATAGCGTAATGGCAAACATTCTATCGAAGCAAAGCTGTGACAAGTGGCGGATCGAAGTTCAAGAAGCAAATAATTCTATGCCTAAACCAAATATCCTATTTTATTGTTAAAAATTGAGCAATTAACCTAGGATTTCAAGGCAATCTTAATTGAATTGAATTGAATTGAAAATACGTTTATTCAAACTCTTAAGATATTACATGTCATTTATTGTGATTAACTTAATTCTATGGCGCTGAACCGTTCTAGGCGTTGGGCCTCTTCAGTCCTGGGCTGTGAGTGTAGTGATATCCTGTAAAAAAATTCCTGAAAAAAAGAAAGGGGGGTGTGGCATGGCCGTACGTAGTTGTACGTGCACCACATGGGAGGTTACACGGTTACGGAGTTGGTCTGTTTACCTCATTGACAGTGGAGTGTCCTCCACTATGTCAATGAGGATTACAGGGAGGTCGGGGTACACGGAAAATAGGAGAGCAGTGGGGGGGGTGTGGGAGCTTGCTCCGGGGTTTCCTGGGCACACGGTTAAC
>JABXWE010003161.1:0-43697 GCA_014611495.1 Limonius californicus | reverse complement strand
ATTCAGTTACTAAAGTTACTAAATAATTGTAACGTGTTATAGTTACAATTACTGAAAACACAAAAGTAATTAAGTTACTATTAAGTTACTGAAAAGTAACTAGTTACTAGTAACGAGTTACTTTTACTTAGTTACTACCCAACACTGCCACGTATAGTTTTTAACACTTCATAAATTTCGATTTTTCTTAATTTCCAACAAAATTATATATGTATTCACTAGTTGCTCCATGACGACTAACAGCCACACGATGGTCGCACTAGCGTCCTGCGCAGAAACTAACGTAGGTTCGGTTTTGACTTGACCACCCTCTATTAATAAAAATGTGAGCTATTATACGCTGCTTTACTTTTGATTAATTTCACGCGACTCTAACTGCAGCATAAATAACAAAACAGTAAATCCTATATCTATTTATAAAATTTTACCTAATTATGTTGTATTCTCTACCAGTATGGGCACTATTGTCTATCCCGGGCTTCTACTCGGATATAATTTAAAAACACCCAGGACCTAGAATTTAGCATCATATTCGAAAAATAGAAATTCGAGATGCATTTAGATTTACGATTGCCAAAGCCGGATTAGAACATTCTGTGTGGCGGGCTGCAGCACTTGATGTTTGATCCGTTGCATTTACAGTTTTTAGATTTTGAGTCTAATCGTTTATAAGATGTAAGGTAACCTACCCTTATTTTTTCCATTCATTCATACTACCGTTCCCCCCCCCGGAACCGCTTTCGCATTACTTCAGGGGGGTGCGAGCGTCCCTTACACACTAACCATTCATGCAGCATGCACCCTAAACTTAACTAACTGAAATGCGGTCGCCCCAGCGGGGATTCGAAACCACGCCGGAACAAGCGCAATTCAGTGTGACCTCGAGTGGCAACGCGTTTCTGCGCTAGACCACCGAGATCCCTAAGGTAACCTACCTACGATTCACCCACTCATTATATTATATTACTCCTCAAATATTAATTATCTTTTGGATTCTACCCAGTTTTCTTTATTCAATTTATTGTTTTAGGCTTTACAACTCTCTATTGTTCTACATTAGTGATGCTATTTTTACTTCCGTGATTAAGGCCCTGCCGTTTCTGCTTACAATAGACTAAATTCATTTCGTTAATGCTTTTTGTTCATTTCCACTGTGTTTTGCTGTCGAATCTGTAACGACCTTTACATTTCGTATTCTTAGTATGAGTCATATGTTTTTTCATTTTTCTCCAACGAATTCCATTTTGGCATCACTTAATACACTAATATGAATTCAATTTAGATTTACATCGGTGGTTTTGGAAGGTCTGGTGGTGACTTGCAAGTATATACCAGAATGCGGTAGCTGTTTTCAAATTTTCTTCCTGTACAAAGCTGCATCGGAGTATCTCCATTTTCGTGTCTATTACCCAGTCCACATTTACGTACCAAATCTGCAAAGTGTCCTTTGATCACTTTTATTCAAATCGCCTACGATCATCGTCCCACTCGAGGTCTGTTCCAGGGTAATGTTTCGCTGAATGAATTTCATTTTAGTATCTCGTATAGATAACTGGTTTAAAAACATAAAAGAATGGACAGAGCAGAACACAGCCACTCTATTCCATGCTACATACGACAGAACAGAATATAATATGGTGGTTGCCAACATCGTTTGAGATGGCACCGGAGAGAAATAGATAACCGTAAGTCAATCTACTTTTCTATCGGTTGTTCTGGAAGGCCTGGTGGTGACTTCCAAGTATATACCACCATGTGGTACCTATCTATCAGAGTGTCTCCTCTTATGTTTCTGTTGCCTAGGTCACACTCACCTGCTAAATCTGCACGAAGTCCTTTGACCATTTTCATTCAAATCGTCTATAGTCATGCTGCCATACGACATCAATGGCCCAAAGAACTTCAGTTTGCTATTAGTATTTGCTATTCTGTTGAGTCTGGTAATGAAATCCACGTATATACCAGAATGCGGTAGTACAAAACTGCATCAGAAAGTCTTCTCTTTCATTTCTGTTGTCCAGTTCACATTGGCCGATTACATCTGCAAGGTGTCTTTTGATCACTTTCATTAAAATCGCCTACGGTCATGGTCCCACACTACAGTAGTAGACCACTATAAAGTCAATTTATTTGTTATCGGTGGTTTTAGAAATTCTGGTGGTAATTTCCAAACTTATAACACCATATAGTAGCTGTCTTCAAATTCCTTCATGTAAAAATTTTATCAAAGTGTTTCTTCTTTCGTTTCTGCTGGCCAGTCTACATTCACCTAGCAAATCTGCAAACTACCTTTGCCCACTCACATTCGCATGGTCCATAGTTATTGTCCCACTCGAAGTCTGTTCAAAAGTAAGCCTGTGCTGAAATTCTGTTTTTGTTCCTCTTATACATTAGTATGAAGTATATCTAGTTTTTGATCGACTGTTCTGAATAGCCATCTAACGGTCTTCAAGTATATACCACCATATGGTCAAATTGTCTTTTTGTACAAAACTATACCATAGTGGTTCCTCCTCGTTTCTGTTGCTCAATTCACATTCACCTACGAAATCTGAAAGCTAACCTTTGCCCATAGCTATGATTCCTTCACCTTTATTGATGTATGATTTTATTTGTGTCATTTGGGATTAGCAATCAATTATTTCAATGACAGGTTTCTTTACTTGAAGAATTTTAACTTGTTTTACACTTACGTCCCTTGATTTCACTTCTACTTGTATTACAATTGTTATATCAGCAAACAGAACATGGTTTATGGCCGATTCACCTACCCTTCAGTCCAGAATTACTTCACTTTATGCTACATAACTAAATTTAAAAAGTCATAATACTGATTAATAGCTTATGATTAGTCGGTAAGTATAATTATGTAAGATTACCATAATTAAAAAATGTATAGATATAAATTTCGAAGTAATCCTGCTGAAGGTTGTACGAATTTGTAGATATCACTGCTTGAGCAATTTTCTCAATAATGAGTCGTTGTCGGCTGAGTAGTTATAATGTGCTTGTCATATTTAGATCAGGACACATAAATTCATAAAAGGCCTTTCAAACGCACCTGCTGATAGTTAAACGAAATTATATGAGTCGCTGTTATTTAAATTAAACCCACTTTTCATACTAGTTCTCCGCAATATCACTTCCAATTTCAGGATAATTAACTATTTCAATCTAAAGCCAACCGCCAATTTAATACTGAAAGCAACATGGAATAGAGCAGCGGAAGTGAAGCTACAATTGCTTCTCAAATTATTAATAGCCACTTGAAGTCAAGAGGAACAATGTCTCGACAAAGTAAATTTTCCCTTGTCGACTATGGTCGGCACCCCAAAGTGAAAGTTGTCTCCGTGGAATAGTGATTGATATTGTAATTGAGTCAACGATTTATCTTCTTTAAGGCTTTCAGCAAGGTCTTTGCCATTTTTAGCTCAACTTCCGCAAACTCTTGAATTATTACACCGGCTTTATGCAAGCAAGTAAATCCAGCCACAATATGCAACCTTTCCCATTGTGTACCTTTCTGATAAAAACTTTCTTCAAACCATTAATAATACTTCCGTCTTTAATACTGTCATATATGGTTATTTTCAGAATGCCATGGCAAGTCTAATCTCATTCTAGAACTGTCAATTGAGGTCCCTGAACAAAGAATAAAATTAAATGAGAAGTACATTTTAAACGGGACCATCTGAAATGAAATACCTTCTTCCGTGTCCTTTATAATAGAAGTCTCCTTCGTCACCGCGATTGAGTAACTAATTGTAACACGTCCATGAATGAAAAACAGGCAAATTCCGGTATATTGCGGAACTGACTTACATTCCAGGAATATCAAATTGGCTGCAGATTTATTAGGAAACGTTTTAATTAGTAAGGGAGTTGAAGCTGAACCGCTTGCATAGCGAATATAAACTGCTTTGAAGTTGGTGATTACTCGTCAAAATTTTAGAGAATGTCTAGTATTTAATAATTTCTTTGCAGTTACACTCTGCATAACAATGGCCTGGTGAAGATAATATAACATTTAGCACGTTAAATCGTAAATTCTTTACTGCGAAACGTTGTATTTTACCAACAAGCTTGCCGCATCATAATTCTAAAATATAGAATGTAATAACAGAATTTTAAGCTTCAATATCAGCTCGGCAGTATATTTTATATAATTTTATAGCAAAACGTTTTATTTTTTATTAAGATTAAACAAAACTGTATGAAAGATGTATGAAATTTTAATCTGTCAGTTTAAAACCGTACAATGCTTTTTATCTTTGGAAGTAGAAGAGATATTAAAATTTTCTTTTACATTCTACAACATCATAATGACTATAGCTATCAAAAAAATTTTTCACATGGTAACACTCGCTTCGTGATACCTCATTGAAAAGCTCCTAGAAAATGCTATTCAGTAGTGGTTATCTTTTTTCCGACTCGTTTTGGAAAAAATAAAACTCAAATAAGTTCCACTATTCTCTAGGCAATTGTAAAATTTAATGGGGTCAAAGCTGCAGATCGTGGGGGACATTCTGCTGGTCTTCTTGTACCAATCCATTATTCTTGATAATTATAATCTAGTAAGGCTCTTACAGGGACTGCATAGTGGGAAGGTGCCCCTTCTTGTCAGAAATGAATAACACAGAACAATTAATAGAATGACCCCCAAAATCTTCAGGTTTTACCCCATGACACTTCTTTTTATGAGGTCACTGAAAATCTGTTGTTTACACTCAACCTCAGTCCATTGCACAACTGCAACAACGAACAGTTCAGGAGTGCTGAGCTATTCCGTGACAAACCTTCCAAAATGTCCAAAGAGAATTTGAGAGTAGACTTTACTATTGTCTGAAAATAATGGAAATTATTTGGAACATTTAATCTAATATTTTTGAATAGGAATTCCAATAATTTGTTCAGAATCTTCTGAGTATTATTTTTAATTGTTCCGAAACGAGTCGGAAAAAAATGTTTGCTACTATTGAATAGCACTTTTCAATGACGTGTCACAAAGTGAGTGTTACCATTTGAAATTTGTTTGGGGTACCTAGAGCCCAAGAGGTTAAATGGGGAAGAGGTTATTTTATGAGTCATTATGATTCTCTCTATATGTTGTAGAAACGTTTGGTAGAAAAGTGCAGTACCTATTTTCCTTCTATTTTCTACGTTTTTACATTGGCACTCTGTATAGTTAATCATTTGAGAGTGACAATATGAAATAGTGTAATTTTTAATTGTAATTATAAATGTACACCATTTTCCACTCATAAATATATCACTGATTATTCTACTAGGTTAAAATGCTTATTTTTGGCATTCAAATACGTCTAGGACATTTTGGCGCAAACCCGTTTAGGCGCAGGGACGATTGGACACTAGGAGTGCTGGGTGAAAACATATTAAAGTAAAGTAAAGAGATTTATTTTCTAAAAATTTTGTGTATTAATAAAATTGCTAAAATATCAAATTTTAAGAAACCCAACTGATAAAGCAACTAATGTGTCTATGGAACTAAATATCTTCACCAAACGTTCAAAAATAAGCATTCCTAAATCATTTTTATACAACGATATTGCTATATTTGTGTTATTTAATCAAAAAAATTACTATTTGCTTAGCTTAAACTATACCATATGGCAATGAGTATTAATAGCTTTATACGTATTTTTTATTACTAAAATGAAACTTTCATGAGTGTATTTTATTTCATATTATGTCTAATGTATTTGTTTAGTAGTTTCCTTTTCACAATGTTATATAGATCAATTAAAAACATATTTTGTAGTTATAATTTTATTAAAAGTCAATACGCCTTTGCTCTTAAGGTATTCAGTTGTTGTCAAAGTCTAGTTTGTAATTATAAATTACATAAATATGAAAAATTCGCATTGTTTTAATAAACATTGTTATTGACGCCGTTACCTAATGAAATATTTCATATCCAATGTAATTTGAATGCAGCTATTCTATAATTAAAAATTGTGTCAGTATCCTTATATTCTGAAATAGTCATAGAAAAGGTGCTTTTTCCATAACCGTGCAAAATTTTCCTTGACCTTAATTATTTGCTGTGTCTGATTACTTAAAACTCAAACAAATGCAACACTCTTTGCGACTGATTTTTAATATTTTAAACTTTGATATGCCTGCGCCAAATGGGCCCTATGCCCAAACGGTTCTACGCCTAACTGTCCCAGCGCCCAAACGGTCATGCGCAAAACTGAGACTGCACCAAACCGGCCGCGCCAAATCAGTCGCGCCAAAACGTCCCTTACAAATATGAATATAGCAGTCGATTAGTATTACTAGATAAGAAATTTTTATTATGGACCTTTGAATGTTAATTGCAAAGATGTTGATTCTTCATTTCAGTGGCTCACACATAAATAAATAATTTATCCGTAGGAAGTAAACTACCGTTTAGAATTTAAGTATGGCACTGCTGTTTATGATACATTATTAACAATATGCTACTTTTGCAAACATTTCCAAACACTCAGTGAGAAATAAATCCAATTACATACAATTTATAATATGCGCATAAAATATTTATAACATGTTATCAAACTGCATGTGATATTGGTTAAAACGTTTTGTAGCAACATTTATTTAAATTAAAAATTTCGATATCATTGTATAGAATTTCTGATATGAGCAATGTTGTAACGCCGATGAACCAAAAACGAAGTAAAAAATACTAACTAGGAGCACTACAGCCAACTGAAATCCAGCTTGCAAGGTCCAGCCATCAAGGACAGGGTTCGACCAGCTGCAGTCGAAGAAGGGAGGGTAGATAAGCTTAGGCGCTATTTGTTTTAAATTATCCTTCGCCCTTGAATATAACACGATGGAAAACAGGTACCTTCCTGTAATTCGAAATTACCTTGCTTCGACAATTGCTCAGTTTGATACAAAGAAAGGGGTAAAAAACAACAATACACAATAAAACATGAAGACATCAAGTTGCCAAACTTTAATTTCCGCACAATAATAATAATCACCCCGAATACAACGTGAATTAACACAAATATATATATATATATACAGGGTGTCCCAGAACTAAGGGGCCATACGGTAATGGCAGATTCTTTGTGTACAAACATTACGATTTGTCTAATAAACCATAGTCCAAAAGTCAATAATAACCGAGATACAGGGTGTCAAAGTTAAATATTTATTTTTAATTTTTTCTAATAACTTTTGAACAAATGTAAATATTTCAACAAATTTTGGAAGTTAGGGGTTTTTTGATGTGAGAAATTCAAATTTTTAACTGTTTTTCTGTTACGTAGTAGAGGGCGCCACCTACGACACTTTTCTACTCTTTAAAACATCATAACTTTTTTCTGCTTCAAGGTATGATCTTTTTTCGCAAATATAACGATTCTTCAACCTTTTCTACATAAAAATAATATACTTTATTGTTGTCGCTACTAGTAGCCGTTTTCGAGTTATTTGAGTTTTAAAGTTTCACTGCATTGAAATCTTGTGGGTATACAATTTATACTTAGTCAACAAAGGTGGCTGTGGCTGTTTCCATGGTACGCGATCTGACTATTGCTATTGTTAGTTCACTTCTTGTGTCATTTTTGATGTAAATTTTTCAATGTTGAGTTATCTTAAGTAAAATTAAAACTTCACAACTTGACAACTACTTAAAACAACTGAACTTAAAAAATTTACATCAAAAATAACAAAAGAAGTGAACTAACAACAGCAATTGTCAGATCGCGTGCCATGGAAACAGCCACAGCCATCTATTTTAACTAAGTACAAATTGTATACCCATAAGATTTCAATGCAGTGAAACTTTAAAACTCAAATAACTCGAAAACGGCTACTAGTAGTGACAACAATAAAGTATATCATTTTTACGTAGAAAAGGCTGAAGAATCGTTATCTTTGCGAAAAAAGATCATACCTGGAAGCAGAAAAAAGTTATGATGTTTTAAAGAGTAGAAAAGTGTCGTAGGTGGCGCCCTCTACTACGTAACAGAAAAACAGTTAAAAATTTGAATTCCTCACGTCAAAAAACCCCTAACTTCCAAAATTTGTTGAAATATTTACATTTGTTCAAAAGTTATTAAAAAAAATCAAAAATAAATATTTAACTTTGACACCCTGTATCTCGGTTATTATTGACATTTGGAATATGGTTTATTAGACAAATCGTAATGTTTGTACACAAAGAATCTGCCATTACCGTATGGCCCCTTAGTTCTGGGACACCCTGTATATGTAGCATAAAAAAACAAGTAGGACATGTCTAGTCTGCATCAATAGTTTGGGCAGTAAAAATTATTGTGAATCTATGAAAGATGTGGCGAAATTAACAAAAATTAAGTGTTTCAAAAGAAATACTTTATTTTTTTGTAATTCAAACACATTCAAGCTTTTTTCGTGTATGGAGCATCTTTTTCAAGCCAGTCATAATTTGCTTGAGAATCAAAATGTGGATTTAAAATTGGCATTCAACAAAATTATTACAAAGGAAACTGAAGGATTTAATTTTCCTGCATGTCATAATATTAAAAAGAAATTGATATCGAGGTATATCTTATTTCGTTTAAAAATCTCAAGCAAAAAGAAAATGGACTGGAAGGTTTACAGCAGTAAAACTATGAGGTCATAAATATACCTACTACCTATTATTATTTTTTTGTTTTGTTTGTATTAACTATTATGTCATTTTACATTTACCTACTAATAAAATTTTGATGCAACTTTGGTTATTTTCTTTTTAAAACATGGTTTGTATTCAGTAGAAACTTTTACATTCATATGCTTCCTATACATTCACATTCAAAATTGGAAGGAATATGGCGGCGACCGTGACCATGTCATTACTCTTTACAATCTAGGACTCTAGTTTTAGCTAGTGTTAGTATCTATACAACGGCTTTCAAATAGTAGTTTGACTCAGTCGAATTTCAAGGTTTTGAATACGCGTACTATATTCTATATTCTAGTCTATATTAAGAAAACATTGTCGCAGCTTCGTTAATAAAAAAAACAATTTTTAGGTTTTAGGTCTTAGACCTCTGTCATGTACCAAATTTTAGAACAACAATTTTTAACTATTTTTTAATGAAATTCTTCACGAAAATGTTTACGCACATAATAATTCTAGTGCCTATAAGCATTTTTAAATATTTTAATATATATATAATCTCCTTTGATCTCTATTAATTTAATCTAAATAAATCTCCCTTAACTAATTCAAAGCGTAGCTCCGGGAAAACCATATAAGAGACCGCAAGAGTCGTGTTTAGCATTTTTCTGGGTAGGTAAAACGGGAAAAAGGGGCCAACAAAAATAAGTTAACAATCAGGGTTGGGGCAAACGTCAGAATATTTCACACTTAACAGTAAAACAGAATATAATAAGAACAATTACGGTCTAAGCATTGGGAACATCTAAAGGTAACAAACGATTTGTACACTTTAATATCATTTACCTTTAATTAACTTAACTTGATACTTTACTTAACTTAATCCCAGTCAATTTAATTTAATTTAGAGGCGCAGATCCGGGTAAACCAAATAAGAAAGCGCTAGAGTCGCGTTTAGCATTATTTTGAGTAGGTAAAACGGGAAAAAGGGGCCAACAAAAGATAAGTTAACAATCAAGGCCAAAGCAAAATTCAGAATATTTCACACTTAACAGTAAAACAGAATATAATAAGAACAATTACGGTCTAGGCATAGGTAACATCTAAAGGTAACAAACGATTTGTACCCTTTAATATCATTTACCTTTAATTAACTTAACTTGATTACTTTACTTAACTTAATCCCAGTCAATTCAATTTAATTTAATGTAGAGCGCAGATCCGGGAAGACAAACAAGAGACCGTATATAGCCGGGCTTAGCATTATTGAGACTAGGGAAAAGTTTTCCTTTTTCTATTTTAGGGGTATTTTCGACCTGACATCAAGGTAGTGGTCAAGAGGAACTGGTAATCAGAGAGGAAAAAAAACATACACATGGCAGACTACACAACAGAAAACCAACGACAATTCTCAAAAGGAGGAAACATACTAGAGGCCATGGAACAGGAAACAGTATTTACACGGACAGACACAAACTGACAGTGCGGAAGATTCCAGGAGATGGGAACTGCTTATTCACCTCTATAGCAGATCAAAACACGGGGGGACCAGCAACGCGGGAACGGCTCAAAGAGGAAGCCCTCAATTTAAGGAAAAATATCGTGTCATACATCAGAAGAAATACACAAAAGTTCCAGTTACAACTGGAGGAGAATGTATGAAGCCTGGCCCCGCGATACGATCACCTAGCACATGCCTACGGACCCGTACTGCAAGTGGATGCCTACTTAGAAGACCTAGGGAAAGAAGGGTTCTGGGGAGGAGCCGAATCAATAGCAGCAGCAGCAGAAATACTAAAGGCGTCAATAGAAATACACTACGAGGCAGGACCAACCTCCACACACACCCCGGAAAACACCAACCAACCACTCAAAGAGATAAGAATAGCGTACAGGTCAGCTGAAGACGGCTCCAGAAACCATTATGACAGTATCACGGCCAAAGAAGACAGGGAACCCAGAGAAAGTAGAAACGGAACGCCCAATCTGAACATGGTAGAACAAAGAATAGAAGAACAAACGGCAGTACTAACACCCAGACGATACGTACTACCTATGCCTAGACAAATAGAATGCAGCATGGAGATAACACAGAAGCCCGAAGATATAAAGATCGCAACATGGAATGTACGAGGGGCAAGAAAACCGAATAAACGGCAGCTAATCGACGAATCGCTTCGAAAGAGAGAGATCGACATCGCAAGCCTGCAGGAAACGTATCTAAGTACAGGAGCAGCGGAAACAACAAATTACACATGGCAACTAAGCGGGGGGAAACGCGACGCCACGAGGAGAGGAGTAGCGATCTTATTAAGAAAACGAAGCCACCGAAGAAGACTAAAAGGCTTCAAGTCACTAACAGAAAATGTATGCATGGCGGTGGTGGAGATAGAGGAAATCAAAGTAAATATCATTGGAGCACACGTACCGTCAGGCAACAGAATGGCTGGGGTAATGGCAGAACTATATGACCTCATGAGCGAATCGGCTCCATGTCAGAAGATGATGATGATGATTTACTTTTGTAAATAGTACAATAATTTTCATAAAATGAAGCAAAAGTAATTTAAAGATTAACAGTGGCTTAATCACGACTTTGACAATTAAGCAACTAATACCATAGCAAATGTCTATTTTTAGTTGTCAAAACAGTGGATGATGATTATTAATTAGGTTAATTTTAGTGTGGTTTTACTTAATTTGATGAAAAGTAATCTTAGTATCTGAAAAAGTAAATCATGCATTTGATGCAGCTTTTAATGCTAAATAAATTATCCCAGTACCATTTTACTCTAAGATCAGTAAAGCCAATATATACATTTTGATTTTGCATGGTAGTCTTATTTCCCATTTAATCAATTCTATTCAAAAATTAATGTACAGGCATTCATTTGTTGAAAGCAGTACAGATGAGCACCTTTCTGTGACACACCTAAACATCTTTTGGAGCTCACAATCTATAGAACTTGAAATATGTAGCATGCTGTATACAACATAAACGCAAGTATAGTGGAAATTTTAGTTAACAGAGTACACTTACTTGCTTATTACATATTCAGTTTTATAAATGAAAATTGACTTGTGCAATTTAGATTAAATAATAAAATGTTATTAGACAAAGTTTCACTGTGATGAGCATCACATTTTTAAGGTATAAAATAGACATGCAACACAATAAATAAGCGAAAGAGAAAGAGAAGAGGCTACCTTCTCAGTTTATTCACAATACTAACTTGCTGGAATGTTTTTCCGATGTTTGCACTTCATTGTCTTGTTTATTCAGAACACTACTAGTACTAGCAATAGAGCCACTTAATTCCTTTACCGGTTCATTAGGTATGTTTTCAACATGGATTAAGTTATTTAAGATGTCTCTGAAATAAGATATAACGTTAAATATCATTGTGAATTAATATCTGGTAGAGTACCGAAACACACCTGCTAAGAGGCTTCACGTAAGTTCTGTGTATGCAAATTTGTTTCAAGTGTATTTTGAACTGCAATTTGATTTTGTGTATCAATTCCATCACACGTAGCAAATTTAGTGAAAATGCAATCATACATTTTTTTTTTCAAGTGAATTATATAAGGAAACATTTAATAAGGCTATTACTACTACAACAAACTGTAAACACTCCTTCAGATAATTTGTATACTAACTTGGCATCACAGTTTTCCATCGTCTCCATATTTTGCGACCCTTCATTTTCAATCGTAGCACTGAAAGTAGAGCCATCATCACTAATCTTTTGTAGTTGTTCCGAGGATATTTTTGATGCTCTGCTGAAACCAGTTTACATGATAACAATTTGATACACATGCATCCTCCGAACAAAAGAACTAACCTAATAGTTGCTGCAATTGTTTCTTGTATTTGTAATTGTAAAGTCCCTTCCCTATCGTCGTCAGGTTCACCCTTGGTAGTGTTTGAACATTCAGCAGCCACATCCTTCTCATTGTTGGAAGAAATGCCACTATTTAAATTATTTGAATGTTGCAGATCCATTTCCTCCTGTTTGGTTATAGGTTTTGATTGGTACGTTCCTGACATCTCGCACTAACTTTTAACTCCTTTACTACATCTGCACAGGTAAGTAAATTATGTTTTAATCATTTCTATTTGTCAATTGAAGTTAACCTGTGCTGAACTGTAAAGTCGATAACTGAAAGAAAAATACTATTGCGTACTCTACCGAATAAATCTATAAACTCATACAGTTAAATATAATTCCAAGAGGTGGCGCACGAGAGAAATCTGTCAAGTATTATAGCGTAGGAACAAACCACACCTATTTGCTTAGATAAATATTCTTAGAAATATCTGAATATATTTTTGAAGCACTTATGTTAACATGCAAATCAATTGCAATATTACTGTTATAAGTATGTATACATTGACACCATGATTATTATATTTATTTCCGCTTCAAACTTCACTATATTCACCTGATTTTATGATTTACAACAAACTGTAGCAGAGAAACCTCACTTGTACTTATCAGAACGCATCCTGCATTACCGGCACGGCGTATGGTTACGCAAGTTCCACTCGGGTGTTTTCGTTATATTAGAACTCGTGCGTTTGGCTGTGGTAAACTTGTTATATTAATTTTTATTTTTGAGATGAATGCCACACCTGTTCATCACTTACTCACAGGAGTTTTTACACAACGTTATGTTGTTAATGGGTGAGATCTGGATTGCGGTTGTATTGAAAATAAAGTAACGCCATCGTCTCGTTTACCTAGTAACGACTAATTATATATTATCCTATGGCTAGGAAGCAGCACCGTAGTTGCCAAGGCTCAGCGGTAGAACGTTTATCTTTCATTCAGGAAATCTTAGTTTCGAACCCCTCGACCGTCTGAGTCAGGTTTTTCTGGGCCGTATAGGTAAATGCTGGGAGAGTATCTTTCACGAAATTCCACTACCTGTCCATATTTCCTTGTCTTTCTTAATCCTTATATTCCTGTTACGGACTGAAAAGGGGCCGAACGTTCCGGTGCGCAACCCGACTGACCCCCATAACGGGCCGCCGCCTTGTGAGGAATACATCTACGGCGATTTTCCTTCCTGACTTAGACCATACTCGTGGTTTTAGTTGGGCGAGATCTAGAACGCACTTCTCCAATCATCTCTTTGTATTTCTATTGTATTGTATTTGAAAGAGCGAGATCTAGGACGCAGTTTTCCAAGCATCTATACAGATAGGCCACATTTGGCCCATTGTGCACCCTAACTAAGAATTTTGCCTATCTGGGGTAATTCCAACTCCAGTAGTGATTTTTAACGTGTCACACATCGCAATGGCACGGGATCTACGGCTGTACTTCTTAGATGGCGCATTTTCAGATTTCTCCCCGCTAGAAAAATCACCGACCTCGGCCAGGTTCGATCCCGCGACCCTTGGATCTAAAGGCAAATGCGCTAGCCACTAGACCACCGAGTCCGGCGATCAGCTCTTTGTACTTAGGCCATAATTGACCCATTGTACACTCTAACTCTATCAAAAGTAGTTGCAACCCCAGTAGTGATTTCTTACGTGCCACATTTCGCAGTGGTACGGAACCTACAGCTTTACTTCTTATCCGCCAGAAAGAGCACTTTACATTTTCCCCCGCCAAAAACATCTCGCCAACCTCGGCCGAATTCGAAGCGGTGTGTTATGTTCATTTAAAAATTTGCCGCTTCATTTGAATTGCTCACAATCTAACGGCCGCTCCATAGGACTTAAAAAACGCGATTTTAATGGCAGTTTTATGTTGTTTACAGTTTGTTAGTATTTTTCCTTTCAGAAATTAATTTATTATCAAACCCGTCTCAAGGAAATTCTTTGTGTGCCATATTTGCCGATCCAGAAAACACTTCTAAGAATTCCCCTTTAGCTGTGTTAGCGTTTTAATATCGCTTCCCGAAAGTTGCACGTGGGAATTCGTTCTAGAACGAAATTAGGTTTAGGTGAAGTTTTTTGGGAACGCGGGGAAGAAGTCAGTGGACAACAAGCTCTGGGTCTGAACGGAGGTTCTTCGACCAACGGGTTATTCGCGGCTTCTGCTAACCTTAATGTTTAGCGTACCGAGTATTGCCGTAGGGCGTAGGCAATTGTTATTTCGACTAAGTCGGATTCAAATATATGTTAGCAATTTAGCCTTGGTATAGGGCAATTAAGTGAAGTTGCCCTTTCGATTTAATTCGGATACCAGCGAATTGATCCCGTAAACGTTGTGCTTCGTTACCTCACTGGATTAAACCCGTGAAAAGGTGATGGTTAGAATTGTGGGCTGTGTTGCAATGGCTTGAAATTGCCGTCGCTCTCGACCCCTTTGGAAGTTATATTAATTCACAGGGGCGTACCAACCACGTTTTCGTCCCCCAAAGTTCCCTGAAGTCGTCTACCCTTTTTCCCGAACCTGAAAGTACCCCAGACTGTACCTGCATCGGGGAAAGAAAAAAAGGAACAACCCCAGTATTGTGCCGGACGCTCCTAGAATCGTTCAAGGTAAAAATCTAGTTTTTATGTTGTGAGAAAGAAACCCTTTTTTTCGCGGTAACTTGCAAACTTCAAATTTTGCCTTCATCTTACTAGAAAAACGACCTTCAGTTGCCGTTTGTGGCGTTTGCTGTTAATTATAAAGCTAACAAAATTATATCCTGTTTTATTCTTATGAACTTCGGCGTCCCTGGGCACGTAGCTGTATGAAAAACGTAAATATCGTGGCACCAGCGGCGGCGAGTTTTTTTTTTGAACGTTCTAAAAGTAAAAATATGTAATCCAGAATCGTAGAGTTATCATTTGTTGTCATTTTCTTGTACTGTGTCATTTTTAACAGTTTAATTATATGTGTGTTAAAAATTTACTGCCTCTTATTATTGTGTCTTTTGTACTTGTTTGTGTACGAATTTTGCAAGCTTCATATATATAGGAGGAGGCACAATAAAGGTGAGTTTCATTTCCGTAAGCTGTTGGCCTCTCGGCCTTCCACGAGGACCTACAATCAGCTAGATTTGGAAGGTGACACCCACTAATTTGGCTTACCCTGTACACAACTAGGAAGATTTCCTCCCGTAAGCGATTTCCGTGAACTCCCCCCTACTCGTCTGAGCTAAGCTGTAGGCCTTTTTCCACCTATCCGGTTGCGGGTCGACGGAAAAGCTCGTTTAACCCGTAACAGGTGTCTCTTGAATCTATAGGCAAGTGCGCTCACCACTGAATCACCAAAGCTGGTTTAGCAACAATAATTAAATACATATGTTGTTTTTGTTGCCAACTTCTTATCCGACAGAAGGCGCACTATGATTTTGGCCTGTCTAGGGCAGTTCCAACTCCAGCAGCGATGTTTAACGTGTTACACATCGCAGTGGCACGGGACCTACGGCTTTACTTTTTATCCAACAGAGGGTGCACTTTCAGATTTTTCCCTGCTAAAGAAAATCTCAACGACCTCAGGATCGAATCCACGTCCCTTGGATCTATAGGCAAGTGCGGTATAAACTAGACCACCGAAGCCGATTAAATATATATGTAAATCATAGATGGGAGCCGCATATTCAATGTATTCATTCAAGTTCTTATCATTCAATGTTTAGGGGCTGCTATAGTAAAAATGAAAAGCAGAGAGAGTCTGCTTATCACAAAAAAAAGTTTGGTTTATCAAGAGGAGAGGATGTGTAAGCTCTAGGGTTGACTCTGGTTTTGAGATAGGTTAGATTAGGGTTAATTACATTAAGGGGCGTACGTTAGGCCGTTTAGCTGATCTAGTGTCAAAATCTGATTGTGGTTTCTTATCTAGTATGTTGTTGAGTATCCTATTTCCTGAATTCCGAATCATGTCCCTTTCTCCGAATGTCGGATCCCTACAAGAGGACCTGATCATCGCGTATCCTGGTTGGTGTGACAATTGGGTGTTTGGTGGAGATCAAACCCTTACTTGAACTCAAACTACCATTCCCATACACAAATAAACATCTTGCCTGTCGGTAGCAGGTAAAACCTGATTTAAATCTTAGTTTATGTAACGGTTCGTGTTCATAAGTTATGGTTTCACAATTTGACGATATTTGAATAATATTGGCTTGATCGTAGAATTACGATTGGAGCTCACAAGGCACCTAAAGGGGTAGAAAGGCGTTCCTGACTTATATAAGTTTGTCCACCGAACATACTAAAATCAACTATTGAACTATCACTATTATACCGTGAGTTCAAAAAGTAATTACATAAGGGTTGGCCATGGAAAATAAAAGTAATGTCAACAACAAGCGTTAAAATTCATTAACTGTCATCACTTTTGTTGTTGTCATAAGTTTATATTGAAAATTCAATTAAGTTACAATTATAATGATTTTTACAATAGAACACAAAACATTTATGAGAGTGATGATGATGTGTTGATGTATTCCGAGACACAGCGAACATTACTCATAGAGATAGACCTGAAAGGCCAAGAGTTTGTACTCAAAATACAGTTGATGATGTTCGTCAACGTTTGAACGAGCAACCCACTACATCACTACGTACACATTCGCAAGAGACTAGTTTATCATTAGGAACTTGCCATATTATTGTCAAAAAAGATTTAATGCTGTTCTCATACAAAATTCTTCCTTTACATGAGTTGCTGCCAGCAGATCACAATAGGAGAATTTTGTATTGTCAGTGGTTCCTACAAAATTTAATGAACAACGCCGAATTGCTAAATTTAACGTTTTTTTCTGACGAGGCCTGGTTCACCCTTTCGGGGTATGTAAACTCACAAAATATGAGGTTATAGAGTGCTGCAAATCCGCATACTTTTCACGAATCTCCCCTTCAGCCGTTACAAGTTGGTGTTCGGATTGCTGTGTCTCGAAGACGTATTATCGGACCCATATTTTTCCACGAAACTGTTACTGCTCAGTGATACCGGAATATTGTACGTGAATTTATCAATCAGCTTCATGCGGATGAGCTCCAGCAAGGCTACTTCCAACAGGATGGCGCGACGGCCCACACCGCTCAAGAGGCCCTCAATTACCTTCGTGAATATTTTGACGATCGAATAATTAGTTTACGTTCAAATCCAGAATTTCCACCTAGATCACCAGGCTTGACTATTTTAGATTACTTTATATTCCCTTATCTGAAAAAAGAATGTATACAAGACCCCTATTAACAATATCGAGGAACTGCAAAACAGAATTACGGAACAGTGTGCCAATATAACTCCTCAAATTCTTATAATTGCTTTCAATAGTATGAAAAGACGAGTAAATTTGTGTCTGCAGGAAAACGGTGGTCATTTTGAACAGCTTCTTTAGTTTTTTATGTTTATTTTTCTGTAGCTGCGAAATAAAAAAATTCCAATTTTAATGATTACCTACTGGATCTGATTTGTTTAATAGTGTAGTAATTTAGTTGTTACTTTTATCGCCTAAATTGCAATAATAGTACTCGTCTTTTCAAAAACTGATTTATTTACATTTACCATGCAACTTAACCTAACATGATACTGCCGGTTAGGTACTGGCGATTGCGCTAGAAAGGCTGTGCCTAAACGTCAATTGGTATATAAAGCCTTGCATTAGACATTATTTTATTATTCCATGGCCAACCGTTACGTAATTACTTTTTGAACTCACGGTGCATACAATTTATAATTCCACTGTAGTTCGTTCTTCGTACCTCAATTACTTAAAATCACGAACCAGGGCTCATCTTACACAATGTAGGTGTTCAGTTAAGGGTCTCCAAAAAATGTCGTTGTTGCTTTCTACAACGAATTGAATTACCTCCGACGCGGTTGGATTTTTCGGCATAGAATCGTAGAGGAAGATGGTAGCAACTCAAAATGTAAGAATTTTTCGATGTTGAGACTGTAAAAACCGCAGCGTATTCCTGATACACATTCCCTCGGCAATACTATGGTAAGTTCTATTTAAATTGAGAATCAGTATATATTAAAACAAGAAATGGGTAAGACACGCCTAGACAGGGGAAGGAACCAAGCTGTAATGGAGGAATGTGAAGTAACAGATATAAAATTTATAAAAAAGAGAAGAGTGAATGGAATAATCATGTTACCAGAGCCAATAACCAAAGACAAATAAAAATAGCACGTGACAACAAACCGACAGGAAAAAGGAACCCGGGAAGACCAATGAAAAGGTGGGCCGAGAGCTGGCAATCTGCATCTGTAGAAACACCATAGAATTAGTGTGAAGAAAAACAGGCTACTGCCTACAATAAAAGAAGAAGAAGAAGAAAAGTAATGGTCTGTGCGGCTTAAGTTCGGCGATCAGTGATGTAAAAACATGGCTTCCGGCGTTTCTATCAAGTGATTACGCAACTATTTGTTTAAAAATCAGTAACGGTAACTCCAATGGCAGTGAATAATTTTATTATATCTTCACTCATGTAGAATTAAATTATGTTACCATAAAAGTGGACATACACTTCAGCTAACCTTAAAAATGTAGTTTTACTTGAAAAGCTTATGCAGTGACCAAGGTAACCAGCTAGCTATTGTCCCCGTCAGCATTATCACATAATAATTTTCTTTTGTATAGCTGTTTCTTTGGAGGCATCGTTTTGGTCGTTAAGTGGTGATATGTACGCATGTCCAACCTCCCATTAACATCATTATAAACACTTAATCGAGGAAAATATCGTCGATTTTTGCCTGCAAATAGAACATATTCCGATGCACCGGGATGTTCGCCGTTGCTACAACAAACGGCGATGTCCACCAAATAAAACATCATATAGGCTCCGCCGCTCACAGATGTTTATGTAGATAGCTTGGCAGATATCAGATTTATAAAAGGAAATACTGTCTTGACGTAACGACTACCACCTTAATGACAACCGAGATCGACGTCTTTGAGATATCCTCCGAAGCATAGCCGATCGCTGTTGTTGTACCGCTAAACGGCCACTCATTCTAGTAGTGACGTCTGGCTAACTTAACTTGGGAGGTGACCGTTTGACAGACACCAGCAGCATTTGGCTATGCGATCCGTGGGATGATGTTGAAGATTGATTAGATCAAATATTCTCAAATATTGATCTACAGATGTTGTCGCTGCAGTTACCTGCAGCGTGGAAATCTTCAAAAATTGCTGAACAATCTAAAAATGTGCAACTGGAAATAAATAACAAGATAAAAATGACGGACCAAATGCCGGATATATGGGGCAGAAGTATAGGTTACCAACAAGAAAAACAAGGGAAAGATATCAGCAACGGAAATGGAGCTTTGGAGGAGATGCTGCAGGCTAACCAGAATGGATAGAGTATCGAACGAGGAGATACGGAGAAGAATGGGAAGGGAAAAAGATGCCAACACATATAGAAGAAAAACAATTGTTATGGTACGGACACGTTAGAAGGGCGGAAGAACCTAGATGGATAAAAATGATGACAGAATGGAGTCTTATGGGAAGATGAAAAAGAGGAAGGCCAAGGAGATCATGGTGCAACGAAGTAGACGAAGCAATGGAAAATCGAGGGCTTCAAGAGGGGGAATGGAACAATAGAGAAGAGTGGAGAGGAAGGTTGAGAGAAGGAAGACAGTGACAACTGTACAAATCCTTTACATATAAGTATATATATAAAATGATGGTAAATCAACATATTAAAGATAGGCGCCAGATGCGAACAAACGGCTAATTAGTATAAGTTAGTACATGCATATACAATAGTTGGAACAGCAAATACCAACGAAAATTGGCAACCATTTACTAGAAATAGAAAGAAGAATAAATTTTTTTGGTAGCTTTTATGATAATACGTCATATACTCCAAAGGAATATTCCAGCATGTTTGATAAGAAAAAGTTTCATACGATACGTGTCTTTTCGGCATAAAATGTTGGCGCTGCAGCATGGACAATTATGGGACGAACTGTAAATATGCGGAAGATAATAATATGACGTGGAAAATATTGAGGACCCTTCCGAGAGACAAGAAAGACCCTTCCGAGAGACAAGAAATGTATAAGGGAATAAACAAAATTATATACTGTACTAAAAAGAATGTATGTGAATGGGGATGAGCTGGGGTGTGAGAGGTGGCAGATATCAGATAAGCTAAGAAAATACTAAAATGAAGACCCAGAATATATAAGAATGTAGGACGGCAGTCTAGGGAAAGTCAATATACAAGGGGTATTCGGGGGGGGGGTAGCACCCTTCCAAGGTGGAAGAAATTTAAAATAAAACAAAAACAAACAACCAATTTCTGAAAAATTGATTAATAGGTAGCTTGTCGGTATGTCAACAATTTGAAAGAAACTAATTGCGAAATAGAGATCTTCGCGCCATCTGTTAAAAGTCATAAGAACTACAACTTGTACTTGTATTACACACGTACAGGTTGTAGTTCTTATGACTTCTCACGGATGGATGTATATTTGGCTTTCTAAAATTATCTCGTCTTATTTCACAACGCATCAACAACGAGAATATTCCAGAAACTATTTACCTATTTACATATATAAGAGCGTGCGCATTTCGGGTAGAGTCAGCGTAGTTAAGTTACATGCACACAAGTGTGCGCAATTTTTACGACGGTAAAGTTTGTTGTTTCGTGCCATCTACTTTATTACAAATTATACAAACATGGATATTAGAAAGTGTTTTGGTAAGAATGGTAAGTGCTGACGTTTATTTGGGTATCTACGTTTGCATGTGTTATTCCGCGTTCACACCAACGTTTAGTAAAAGTAATATTTTGTTTTTTGCAGTGAATTTAAAACGAAAAAAATATATCAGCACCACAAGCAGCAGCAGCGACGAGGGCGAGGAAGTATAACCATCCTCTGCTTCAGGCACTGCGACTGCGAGGCCTTCTTCTATGGTTCAAACCACGGTGGCAGACTGTGAAAGTAAAACTGAAGACGACGGTTGTCATGAAGATGATATTGGAAATATCGTCGGCCTGGCGACCACTAGCCGGTTGATAAGAAAAAACATCTTCTGGAAAATGGCCGGGTACCTTCGAAGAACTACGATTTTGCGGCAGATGCCAAACGCCCCAAGAGGAAATTCAATCACCAGTGGCTGGACACACAGTCACCACGGTTAGCTTACTTAAGACGACTCAAAGGAGCTTTCCGTAAATATTGTATGTAGTTTCCGCTGTCAGCCAACATGATGAGAGGTGGCTGAGGTTCTTTCATCAGACCTTTCACTAAGTACAAGGACATGCACGATTATTGCAAAGCAAATGTACAGACCCAGGGGCATAAGGCTGCAATAGAATCTGCAAAATCGTTCATGGAGGCCGTTCCAGTGGACATCGTACTTCACCAGTCTTCGCAAAAATTAATAGAAAAAAACAAAAAAGTACTGTCCTCAGTTGTTTCCTGCGTCATTTTTGCCAGCACACATGATTTACCTCAGAGGTAAAAATCTGGATGAAGGCATACTTATAGACTTATGCCGTTTACGCATCGAAGGAGGTGATTCACAATTAAAACACAATTTTGAGCATGGATGGAAAACGCGTCATACCGATCACCTATCATACAAAATGAAATAATTGATCTACTACAATCAGGCAATAAATCGTCAAAAGGAGCTTGTAAGCTTACACTTGATACGCCCTTGAATATATATTATACACCTCTGGTTTCCTGCATCTGAAATTAAATGTCCGTTAACCGTTACCTTTTGTCATCCCGAAAGTTAGTATTGGTGTGTATATTGATATATGTCAGCATTTTTGAATGAATTTCTAAGAATTATGATTGTGGGTTTATGTGCGGCAGTGGGTTTTTGGGAATCTGTACCTACCGGCTGCTTGTTTTTTTAATGCTCTAAGGCAAGCAGACATTTTTGATGATCCGTAAAAATAGGGTTGGGTTAATAATTCTTCCTGTAATTCGAAGTTCTACAGTTTTCCGTAAATTAAAGTCAACGTTAAAGTCAGATTAACTACATACAGGAATCAACAATGTAGTTTCCCGCAAAGATTCGCCGTTTAGACAAAAACTCTGTGCCTCACTTCATCGTTTCTGGATGATTGAAAACAATAAGTTGGTCGTTTTCTGAAGACAAATTTTCATAGCGTAATATAGTACAATCTATCTCAATCCTGTTTATTGTTGTGGCTACCAGTGACGTCATCTTAGCCGCCGCCGTCTGTTTTCTTTTCCTTTTTTCCTTTTCCTCAAATTTAGCGCTGAGTTATGCAAAAAGTAGCCATATATACAGTTATTAATAGAAATTGTCAGCAGTGATTATTGGTTCACAAGGTGCTTCGATTTGTGGAAAATAGAACTAACCGTAATTTCACGAAATACTGCAATCTTCTGTTGCTAATTATTTGGTAATTTAATAACTAACTGTACTTGCTTTGTGAACTACGATAGTACTTACTACGCAATTATTTTTTATCTTACCGTAGTTAGTAGCGGCTCGAGCAACAGGTTCGGACGTCTCGAACCCGCCTTCTTTATACATAATTTATAGCTAGACCGACTCTGGTCCCCCTTCGAACATTTTGTTATGAAACTGTGTAAACCCTTTTGTTTAATATACAAAGTGATTTTAAAAAAGTCAATTGCAGCAAGCCTAGAAAAAAAGCTATTCCGTCTGCAGTCAGCTGTAATGAGCTTTGAATGACATTTACCTGTATGTCAAACTGTGTGACAGTTCAGGTAGTTAAAAATTTTGGCCCAACAAAATGTGAAAATGAACAAGTATTTAGTTGCAACTGATTTGTAATTTATTAAGGTAAGTAAATTACAGGTTTTTCGTCAAGATTTCTCTCTTTCTGTTACAATTTTCATATTGTCAGATTCTAAAGCTTAATATAGACGGGACAATCCCTAGGCTACTGCAATTGACTTTTTAAAAAATCACTTTGTATTATATACCCATTGTTCAATAATTTATGATATTGTTATTTTTGTGTATTTTCCATTTTGTATGTATTTTGTAACAAACATTCAGGAAGAAGTACAATAAGGTAGGTTCGATTCTCCGTAAGTTATTGGTCATCGGCCTTTTCATGAGTATCTTTTTTGGCTCTGACTTGAAAGGGTGGTGCCTACTTATTTTGACTTACCAACAATCAAGACTTGTCTTTTTCATCGGTTTGTTGCAGGCTGACGAAAACGATCGTTTAGAACGTAAGAAGTGAAGAAGAAGGAAGAAAATGCAAAAAACAAATATATTGAAACAAACTGGGACGGTAATTATCGAATGCTGAAGCCAAACTCGTACTTAACAGTAGAAGTACAAAGATTTCTTTGGGTGCTGGAAAAGGATTCCTTGAATTATGTACAGATTACACTGACACTGACTATTAAGATCGTCTTGTAATAAACGAGTCAATTGCATATATTTTTTACGAGGTTTCAGGCCCTTTAAATATTTTTATAAACGTATGTTCTTTGAATATAAAAATTAATGACTTTTTATTATTGAACTTAGTAAATACTTACCGTTTTCATCAAATATACCCTTGTAGGTGCCAAAAGCGTCTTTCAAACGGCGAAATCGTATATGTGTTACAAATTTATAGCGTATGTATAAGATTCGAAATAGACCTACTTTTAATAAGAAATTCATATCCAGAAACGCACCGTTTTCAAGCTACAGGTAACAGTAGTTATCTACCTGAATGTTGTTTAATTGGACCATAGCTTTTTCTACATAGTCTGACCGACCCTATCTACTTGAACTTCTTGCAAGAAATATTGCCAGAATTCTTGGAAGAAGTACCATTCGGTATTCGTTAACAGAATGGTTGCAACATGATGGTGTGTCAGCACACTTTTCGCTTGCCGACCGAAACTACATCAACCAAGTATTCCCTGAGGGTGATGGATAGGCCGAGGAGGACCAGTAGCGTGGCCGCCGCGCATTTCAGCTCTAAATCCCCCTTTTTATAGGGCCATATGAATAGTTTGATTTACGAGACGCTTGTCAAATCTGACGAAAATCTACTAAGCACGCATTCTGGCGGCAATGAAAAAGCTTCAAACAACGCCAGGCACTGTTGGAACAGTATACCAAAATAAGCTTTGGAGGTGCAATGCATCGAAGTTGATGGTCGCGTCCTTTTCAGCAATTATTGTAGTGTTTGACAGATAAATAAAACTATAATGAGCATTACTTGTGGTGTTTGCCTATTATCAGCATTACTCCTAAGTTAAGACTAAGCTCGAAAACGGTGCGTTTCTGGATATGAATTTCTTATTAAAAGTTGGTCTATTTTGAATCCTATACATACATATAAAACATCTTTGCTTACTCGGTACTGCCGTCAAGAATTTGAAAGGTTTAAAAATCTATCTTCGATTGTGCAATCGGTTTTGTATTATGTTTTAGAATAGAAAATTGCAATCTGATTTTTAGAAGTCACAATAGTGTTAGAATACCAAACTCGAGACTCGAAATCCGATTTAGTGAATCAGCTATCAATTTTATTAGGGTGGATTTACGTACCGGAACAGCGCCACATAAGCACCAAACAAGAGAGCCAGCTGCAGTCAAATAAAAATAAAAACCACATGCAGGTGCAGTTCGTCGTATGGAGCCAAGCAGTCACGCCACTACTACAACAAACCAATGACAATGGACAACAGCCGTGGCACTACCACTGTACAATCCTACCAACTGCTACTGATGGCATGGCAACATAGAGCGTCCAAAATGTTATCAGTTATTTCGATAATACAATCTGTAAATGAAGTACGTCTACCTACCGCTTCACGTGGCCTTTGAATTATGGAAAATGATTGGCATTCTAGCGCAAAAGGATTCGTTAATAGCCATAATTTTCCATTGATGGACACTGGCTCTTTTCCGCGAAATGTCAAACGTTATGTAACAATACCATAATGTAGTGATTTTTTGATACTGTAAAATGCAGTATTTTTTTGGGTGGTATTAATGATCTGTCTGTATATGTAATAAAAGCAACATAAAGAATATAGATTTATTATTCTTTCAATACAAAATAGTTCCAAATGGACAGTCAAACTAAACAATCAATTCTTAAAAATTAAAATAACTAAATATCTCTGTAATAAAAGCAACACAGAAAATATAAAATTATTATTCCTTTAATACAAAATACTTTCCCAAGTACAGTCAAACTAAACAATCAATTCTTAAAATCTAAAATAACTGAACTATCTATTTTAACAAGATTTAATTACAGACACAGCTTTGGCATTCGTTTTCTTTATCAAACGGTTTGTGTATGCGTTTAGAGACAGTGTTGGTAAATTGTGAATCACAACTTAAAAAATAAACGAACTAAATATTACTGCAGATCACGGAATTCCGTCTATATTAACTTAATTTTAATAACACAATATATACTTTACCATATTAATGACGGTAACAAAATAGAATTAGGATAGTTCCTGCATAGTTTTAACTCGTATGTGTGGGGTATTTGACACATTTGCTGATGAAGTAACTGTATTTGGTTGGTTTGCACTTCTAACTTCGCTTACTTGATTACAATAGTTTTGAGAAAGCGTCGTAAAGTAAGTCGGCGCTACATACGTGGCGTTACCTATTCGCAACATAAGATTTTGCATATTACCAGGAGTGACAACATTGTTCGTAGGAGCTATGTTATCATTATGTTGGTACGAACTCACTGCCATTGTATTTTTCTGTTTCGGAATGTTTGCACAAATCACATGTTCATGGTTCTGTGTATTACTGTACATCATCGCTGCATCTAATGTCTTGTTTTGCATATTGTTTCTAGCAGTTATAGGAGCAGTATAAACGCCTATATTTCTGTTGCTAACGGAATTATTTATTGTGGTAGCAACTCCGGCGTGTTGTGCAAAGAGTGCAGAACTTTGGTTTTTATTTTGGATGAAATTGTTATAAGGCGCTTGATATGTATTACTACATGCTATTGTAGCTGGAGGGAATGTCATATTATAAAAATTATTTGGAGAACTTGTTGGCAAGCTCAAAGGAATTCCACCTATTTCTGTCATTGCAGGAGCCAATGTCTTATAGTGATCCTGATTTTTTTGTACAGAAGAGTTGGTTTGGGAGATTTGATGCGGTATGGCTGCTGAATTTGATGATTTGGTTTGTTCAGAATTCGTATGTTGTTGATAAACATACCCAGTATTCGTGACCTTGGAAGTTGAAGGATTACTAGTTTGTGCAGTCTTAGGTATAAAATTCATGTTGGAATATGTATTTGCTACAGTTGAATCAATGTTCTGATACTGATAACATGTAGACGCCATTGGTTCGCTATTTAGAGAGGTCATTCTAAGTGCTGGTTTCGTTTGTGTTACATTCGAAAACAGTTGGCTAGTAGTAACAGCAGAAGAATAAGCATTATGTACAATATCTATTGTTGGATTTTCTTTTGGAAAAGCACTCGTTAAAGCAGGTTCGCGTTGAAGTGTATTAGTATTTAGAACAGGTGGAACAAAAGGTAATCTTGAACTATTGCGTTCATTTGCATGTGCAATAATACTGCTAGAGTTTGTCATGCAATCTTTTGATAATTGTTCCGTCAACAATGATGTGATAAGATTTTGTGGGTTTAACACTGCTGATTTTTGTATGCACGTATTCTTTTTGTGTACCCAGGACATCATTGGGCCAGATTTTTGAATAGAAATTGGTTTTCTGAAGGTAACACTAAATTCTGGCCCAGATTTTAGGTGAATCGGTACTTTATACTTAAACAACTCCGGAAACAAACCCTTTATTGTTGCTATTTTCCATTCTGCGAATGCATTATCATTTGATATTGATATCGAGATTGTTCGGGGGTTTTCATGAGTCTGTGGAGAGGGTCCAGAGTACTTTTTTTTAAACAGATTGCGGATCATTTCATTTTCACTTGATTCAGCAACAGAATTCAAATAAGGATTTGATATAATTCCTCGAGTAGACATTTCTGCATTTTCGAGTTGTTCGTAGCAGTGTAAGTCATTTTCATAGCTGGCTGCTATATTTGTTAGTGTCTTTTCGAAGGCTTGTGGATATTTTTGAACAACAGACGGTACAGCATCAACCTTTGTTAGTTTAATAAAAGGCTTATTATTGATAATACTCTGCAAGCAACTTTCATTTTGATGTTTTTTTAATATCTCTTCGTTTTCCATTACATCATTACAGAATTTACATTTAATATGACTATTTTTATGATCGATTAATTTTTTCTTTGTGTATAATACCTTATTACAAATAGAACACAAGAATATTTTGGGTATTGCAAAAGCTTCAACTTCTGGCACAGGTACTAAAGATGGCGTTTCAATGTTTGCTGGTCTTGATAATGGCGTAACGGGCCTCAATTCCAGCGACGAAGTAAATATTGCTTTTTGTTCATTTGTATCAGAAGGACAAACGTATGGTAAATCCATTTTATTAAGAGTTTTTAGAGCATTTTTATTGCAGTAAATTCTCTTCTTTTTTTCTGGAATTACTTCCGTGTAATCGCAATCGTCTGAAAGGGCCCTCTTTCGTTTTATGCGCTTTGGTCGCCGGTTATTCTTTTTTCCCTGAATGTTCTTACAGGAATACAATTGTTTCATTAATCGTTGTTTAGTTGTATTATCTTTATTTTGTGATACCGTAATTTCGGGCTTATTTAATGGCAGTGTTTGAATTGTTACTTGCGGTATATGGTTTTCTTTTTGATTATCATAATTAAATACGTGTTCTTTGTTTATAGAATCTCCATTAAATTCATTTTTATCACCAATTCTCTGTATAGCAGTTGTTGGTATTTGCATACAAGAGGGCGACATATTACCGTTTTTCCTGTTCAAAATCTCAATGCTTGTATCCGACGAAGTGGCTATGTTTTGTTTCGACGGAGGTACTGTAGCGTGTTCAGCTGATGTTCGTGGAGATGCAGAAATTCTATAATTTGAACTGTTGGATAGTTTTTTTATAATCAGATTTGGTAATTTTCGTTTTAAATGGGTTTCGTACCATTCATTTACTTCGGTACTGTCCAGAGAAATGACAGGCAATACATCTGATTTCAAAACTTTCTCTGGAAGAATAACACCTTTAAATGACTTTAATAGTTCTTGAACTGAAGGGTGTTTATATTTTTGTTTGAAAACGCTTTTAGGTGCTGCTGCAAAATTCAAATTATTCTTAGTGGTTGCAGATTTATTAAGTGTTACCGACGTTTTTTGTAAAGCTAAATCAATTGCACTAGTACCCTTACTACTTATCTGTACAGTTTTAGATATTGGTATTTCTTCTGCGTTAGTAGTAGTTTGTTTCGTCTGTTTTTTATCCGAACAATGTTGATTAGCTGATAAACGATCGTTGACAGTTGCCTCACACGATGATTGATCAAGTCGTTTTGCAACATCTGCTTGGATAGACGTTCCAATATGAGAATGCTGGTCACTAAATGTAGTATTTTGTGTTTCTTGCACAATTCCTCCTTTATCGCTACCATTTAACAATTCTAATGGATCATCTACATCATCATCGTCCAGTATTATAATGCTGTTATCACACAGACTTCTTTCCTGTGTAATTATCCTCGATGCTATACGCAGAAGCTCATGTTGGTCAGTTACTGAAGGTGAATATGGTTGGCCACAGCGTTCCTGAAAATGAACCATGCAGGTATACCAATCCCTATATACAATAAAAACCTTTACCTTTAATAATTTATCATTTGCGACAGCGTTGTATCGATATTTATACAGCTTTACCGCAATATCGCAGCAGCGATTGCAAACCTGTTTTGAAACTTGGTCTGTTGGTTGTATCTGAAACAATAAGAGTAATGAAATTACACACTTTCAATGAATTATATAGCTAGAGAGGTTACATTAGGTGGTATGGTTCCAAGGACTTCCCAAGTAAAGAAAAGCAGGCTAGCTGTAAACTTGATTTAAAACATAAAACAAACCGCAGATGCAATGGGTCACAATCAAAAACTATATGCAGAAAACATTCCATAACTAAAATTCACAATGAAATATTGTTGGTAGGCCACATATTCCAAATTTAAAAAACTTTACGGGAACGTTGGTAGGTGGTACGGTCAAAAATGCTCGTTTGTTTATTAACGAAACCAATTAACTCCGAAAAATCAAAAAAAAAAAAGGAGAAAGGGCTATGTGATGTAATGAACTCTAGTTCAGTGTAAGGCGACTGTATTAAATGCTTGTACAAAATGAGACTAGACAACTATTTAATTCTGATTCATAATACCGTCATTACATATTTAAATATCGCAGTATCTTGTATGTATTTTGGGTCTTTCGTAAATCGCTCTATATACCAGGTGATTGCTTTATCTTGTAATAGCTAGATAGGCTGCACACACTACAGCTGTTTGTATTCCATAGGTATCTGCATTCTCCCAAAATCAACACTATATCCGTTTTCTCGCTATTAGAATACATTGGAACCGATTGTTATTACCGCAAGAATCTATACAAATCAACAACTTTTTACAGAAGTTTATTAAGTTTTGACAAAATAGTAGTTGACATTTGTCTATGTAAAAAACCAATCACACTGTATATATTCATATTTCGTTATATCATACGTAAATGAACGAATGAGACGGCTTGGGGCAAACTGTCTCGGTATATTTACGAATGTATAGTGTTCTCAAATGCGAAGCTCACCATTGGAATGCCGGCTACGGTAACAGCTAAATAAAAAAATATACACTTTTATAAGGTTGATATATTGATTTTTCAGAAATAACGCACAGTCTATTATCTACTGTGTTAATCAACAAGCTATGGATTGAGGTTTGCGTTCTCCAACTGTAATTAACAATCGCAGTTATTGTTGGCAATATATGACTACAAACAATGCAGAAGTTTGTGATTTATCACTGGTATTTATTGTGTTGTCGTATGAGAAATGGTTTTAGGTGAAAATCCCGAATCAAAAATCTCGAAAGACAAAATCCCGAAAACAAAAATCTCGAATGCCAAAAATCTCGAATGACAAAAATCTCGAATAATCCAGATTTTGTAGTTATTAAGTTGAATACGTATTATATAGCGTGATTCACGTCAGAATACGCGCCTGAAAGGTCAACAATATGCAACGCCATCTATATTTCCGCGTTTGCGCCACTTTCTAACATCTCTGATATGATTCTATTTAATTTTTATTTAAACGTTACTATTTTATTTCTATTCTATTTAATTATAAATGTATACATGCGCTGTGGAAAAAATTATACATTTAAGTTTAAATTGTGGTCAATTCTTCAGTGCAAATACATTTCTTCCCTGAATATATTGTTCAATTGTGATATCATTTAGCTGCTGTTCCTTTTTTAAGCAGTCTATCAATATCCAAATGTTTGGATGGTTAGCTGCAAAAACTTCATTAAACCGCTTAATCCCTACAATTCTTTCTCTGAAACCTATATCTATGATTGGAAATGAATATTTACAATTCGAGATTTTTCTTTTCGGGATTTTGTTTTTCGAGATTTTTGTTTCGGGATTTTCACCGGACACCATGAGAAATACCGATGCACCCAAAAATTATCCAATAATTATGTCAAGTACAAATGGCACGGGGCAAGTGCAATTACTCCAAAAAGTAAATAGCGATGAACTTCAAGAACTGACAGACATGTTAACATTAATTTGTTTTCATAAATTAATAATACATATTTAAAAATATGGAGTGTCTGGACGCGGGTGGTTCTTTGGATTAAACTGTTGACCATATCTTACATATATAAAAAAATTATGTATATTACACTACAAAAATCCATTTAGCAAATTCAAGATAGTCGTTTCCAAAACAACGACGAAATTACACTTTACTTGCAACGAACCTCACAGTCCTCCAACATACGACCTTTATTTGTCTCTATTGCGTCGTACTATTCTTGCACATAAGAGAAAGTAAAGTGTAAGGTTAGATTTTGTAGGTAGGGTATTATATTGTATTGTATTTGAAAGAACGAGATCTAGGATGCGGTTTTCCATGCATCTCTAAGCACTCCAGCCATCACTGGCTTATTGTACACCCCAAGTGAGGAGCTTGCCTACCTGGGGTAGTTCCAACTGCAATAGTGATTTTTTACGTGTCACACATCGCAGTGGCACGGGACCTACGGCTTTACTTCTTATCCGACAAAAGGCGCATATTCAGATTTTTCCCCGCTAGAAAAATCTTACCGGCCTCGGCCGGATTCGACCCCGCGTCCCTTGAATCCAAAGGCAAAGGCGCTAACCACTAGGCGAGAGGCCGGCTAGGCAGGGTAAAGAAAGCTTTTACGCTAATATTAATTAAATTTGGCGCGGCAGGTTTAACAGTTCTTAGCAGCACAACAATTATTTTTCAGCTATAAAAGACTAGTTATAGGTTATGTTGCAATTGTAAATAAAACCATACGTGGTAGTATAGTAACCACAAAACAGAATAACTGCAGAAATTTAATTAAAAACAAATTATGACTCCACGGAAATGGCGTAATTTTTAAACCATCAAACTGTATAAAAATATAATTTTTTTAGGGTTATTTTCAGATAATCGTATAGTGGATACAAGAATGTTTTACGGTAAGATAGCGAAGACTCAATGTTGCAGTCAGATGGCGAAAATGAAACTCCCATGCCAACAAAATTATTAGAGGCTTCAGATTCATCTTAGTCTAGCGAAGACGAACTGCCCTTATCTGCACTGATTCAGCGCAAGAAAAAAAAACCAGATACGCCTAAAATTATCTGGAAGAAAAGAGATACGGTAACAGAATACGACAGTGTGAAATTTGTTGGAAATTCTTTCTTAAGTGAAGATGTAACTAATCTTACAACTCCAATTCAAATATTCAACTACTTTTTTACTGTTAATGTTTTGCAAAATGTTGTGGACATAATAACGTTTTACAGTGCACAGAAAACTCCAGACAAGCCAATAAACACATCAGTAACTGAGTTCGTAATTTTATAGGCATTTTATTATGGATGTCTTTGATCAAGAAATCCACCACGAGAAGATATTGGGCTGCTGCTACGTATACGCCTCAAGTTGCTGATGTAATGTCAGTTAGCAGATTTCAGAAGTTGAAATCTTTTATACATTTTAACGACAACGAGACCCTTCAAAATAAACTGGATAAAATAAGTCCAGTATTAGACCATCTACGTTCTGTCTGTAAAACCATTCCTTTAGAAGAAAGTTTGTCAGCAAATGAGCAGGTGATACCTTTCAAAGGGCGGATTTCTCTCAAGACCTACAATCCCAGAAAAATCCATAAGTGGGGATATAAGATGTGGATTCTCTCGGGAGTTAGTGGATTCAGTTATAACTTTGAAATATTTTCAAGAAAAGTCGAAGATAACTCTCCCGATTTAGGAGCAGCTAGCAACGTAGTTGTAAGGCTCAGCAAAACGATACCCGATAAAAAAACCACAAGCTGTTTTACGATAACTACTTCTCCAGCCTCAAACTGTTAGCATATCTGGAAAAAAGAGGGATCCAGCCAGTTGCCACTATTAGGCCAAATCGCATTACTGATTATCAAATGCCTCCTGAAAAAGAAATTTAAAAAAGTGGTAGAGGAACCGTTATTCAGAATTCTGACGGTACCAATATAAATGCCATTCAGTGGTATGATAACAAGGTGGTATATATCCGCAGCAAGAAATGGTACCACAGAATTTTTATTCACATAATTGATTTAGTAGTATGCAACTGCTGGTAACCATATCGAAGGATTTTTAATCAAATAAGTGATATCAACGAGAGCAGTGTTCGGCTAAGTTTATTAGCTTTTAAAAAAGAAGTTGCTGTGGCACTATGCAATTTGAGAACACTACAACCACGAAAACGGCGACGTCCTTCAAATTCTGAAGGACCCCCAAAAAAACGGAACCGAAAAGAACCCATCCCAAATTATGAAACACAAAAGGATACCCAAGGGCACTTCCCTATCTCACTCATGACAGCGTTGCAAAAATAAAAAACGCACAGGAAAAAGCAGAATAATGTGAAAAAAGTGCGAAGTGCATCTTTGTTTATATAGCAACAAGAACTGATATAGAGAATTTCATTTGTAGTAAAGCTTACTAGTAAGTTCTATCTTTTATATGTTATTATTTTCTAGGAATAAAGATTTTTTTGACTTACTTGGTTTTCACTAATAATCATTGCCAGTGTTCAACATTTACTGCTCAAATGCACAACGTCCGTCACCGGGAACGATTAATTATTTAAACAATTACTGTCGAAAAGGACTTCTAATTTTTTTTAATAGTTTTGTGGCTTCCTACAGGCACATACACAACAGCAGAAAAAAATTATAATTAAAAAAAATTCATGCAATAGAGGGTTAAGATAAAAGTACATATGAAGTGTTTCCACTAAAGACTTCCCATTAATCTTCTAAAACTGCGCATATCTTAGATGCTGAGTTAAACGTAAAAACTATGCACAGTTTTTTGTAAAAAAATATCCAGAATTGGAGGGTGTGATTAAGTATGAATATTACTTAAAATACTTTAGTGAGAATTGTGCTCTTTTAAGTTTGGAAGACCTCATCTCGACGTTTGTTCAGAGTGTAAAATGTTAGGTGCCAAACTAAAAGATAAAAGTCTTAATGACAATGCCAAGAGAGTTGCCGCTGCGGAATTGATGATACACAAACGGCAAGCTAAAAAACCTTACACAAAACTTAAAGAAGTGGAGAAAATGTGTGAAGAACGACCCGAAGTTGCATGTATTATATTTGACTATATACAAAATTTACCCCTTTTCCCAATATACCCGTTCAAGAGATTTTGTACGTTCGGCACTATGGGTACATGCTTTTGAAGTACAGAAAGATAGCACCGGTCATTTTTATACCCACCATGTATGCCAAGCCTGTAAAGGGTCAGACGAGGTGTGTACTTTTCTTAAAGATTATACAGAATCTCATATCCCTGCGGACATTACCGAATTGCACATATCGTCTGACGGGTGTCCAGGGCAAAATTGTAATAATACAATGGTTCGATTTTTTTTGGCATTGCAGGCAACTAAGAGATTTCAGAAAATCTACAATTACTTTCCTGTACGAGGACATTCCTTTTTGCCCTGCAATAGGAATTTTGACACATTAAAGACACTTGTTAGAAAATATGACCGGGTTTATGTAACAAAAGAATATGAGGAATAGATGATTTCTTGTAGAAAGAATAAACCGTTTACTGCTAAACAAATTACCTACCAAAGATATATCATTGATTTTAAAACCTGGTGGCCCGGTACTTCTTTCTCAATAAGATCTACTGGTTCTAAAAAAAATTTAATGAAATCTTAACTATTTGAAACTACAGGTAGTTTGTTTACGACGAAACCTACAAATTTATAGACAGTTTGTTTTGTCATACTTTTAAACTGTTAAAGCAAAACAAACGGAGTCCTGACCTTCCTGCCAAACATGTCTATGAAGAACCGGTTCCCATTAATGATAAGATCACTGATATTAAAAAAGTCATGCGGTATATCACTGGAGAGACTCTGGAGTTCTACTATCACGTCACTTCGTGGAAGAAAAAGTGAGACAGAGGATGACTAAGAAGACTAATATTATTTTTCAACATATTTTGTTAATATTTTAATACCAAGTTAGCGATATAATCTCAAATGAATATTTTTTGATATGTTTTGTACCAATTCATAACAAGTTTTAAAAGTGTTATGCCAATTAGAACTCTTAAAATAAAAGGAATAGAATCTGAAGAAATATTGAATCCCAGAACAGTACATGTCCATGACATTTTTGCACGTGTGACTGTAAAGTGGGGTACTTTTTTACTTTTTGTTCATAAAAAGATTAATGTCAAAAGACACTACAACTTTTCTGTACATGTCAGAGTTGTACATTCAATGGTTGAGCAGCTTTACATTTTTTTTTAATTATCTCAAAACACAAATTTTGTACTTGTACTGTTCTTGGACTCACCGATTCAATTGCAGTTAACAATATACAGAGTGGTCCAGCTAAGTTGCCCCCCTCTAAAAGTGGTTGACGCAGCCCAATATACATACAAAATAGCAAACATTTTTCTTTAATTTAAAAAATTGATAAATGTTGCCTGTTTGTGAAAATACTAAATCAATTTACTTAAATATTATGTAACGAGGAAACAGATTTGTTGTTTATTTTCGGTGAATGCTGCGGGAATGGAGCTGCAGCCAGCAGTTTATATATAAGGAGCTTTTTTCATTCATACTACCCCCCCCGAACCGCTTTCGCATTACTTCAGGGGGGTGCGGGCGTCTCTTACATACTAATCTTGCATGTGACATGCACCCTAAACTTATCTAAGTGAAATACGGTCACCTCAGCCGAGGTTCGAACACGCAGCCGTATTCGCACTGCTCCACCGAGGTCCCATATATAAGGAGCTATCCAACTAGAAAACAACCGTTTGAAATATTATTAGATGCCATGTAACTTCATTAAGAAACGGAGCTAAATTTGTTTTTCCAGATGTATGCCTGAATGAACTAGTCTTGTTAGAGGTAGCGAATAACATTCCCCATGGAAGTCAAACTGATGTAAGCACATACGTGGGTATTATTACAACTTCAGTTAGAATTCCAAAACCAAATAATAATAATAATAATAATAATAATAATAAAGGTCTTTATTTCCCAAAGAACATATTGCACATTTTACAAATGATAAATTACAAAATTATGAGAAATCACAAGGTGCAGTTCAAGCTGATGCGCTTGCTCTTCCACTGAACCTTGATTTACGAAGACAAAAACATATTGAGAATCAAATGCCTAATACTAAAAAGAAAAGAATAAAAAAGAAATCCTCTACACATCAATGAAATGGAGGGAAAAGAAATTAATTAAATTAAATTAGATTAAATTAAATTAAATTAAATTAACTCGAATTAAATTCAGACAAATTTGACAAATTAAATTAAATTAGAGAAGCCCCAAAACAACCAAATGCAGCACACCTAACCAAGAATTACCAGGCCAGAAATAAAACACTTTCCAAAACACTAACTAAAAAAACAAAAACTCTGTCAAGAAGTTAGTTTTGCGACTGTTCATTAAGCAGGAGTTTCCTGTACTGATATTTAAAGTGCGAAATAGAGAATGTTTTAAATTCCATGGAAAGAGAATTATAAAATTTTGATATTTGGTAAGTGAAACTTCGTTGGAAGAGAGCCGTCTTATGGAGAGGTGGCGTGATGATACCTTTAAAACGAATATTTAAATTATGCACATCTTCCCTAAATGAAATTTTACGATGTAAATACGATGGTTGCTTTTCCAATATAATTTTATAATAAAAAGTCGCGCTTTGCAATTTCCTTCTATTTGCCATAGATAGCCAACCCAACACAGGTAATTTATGTGAAACATGTTCAAATTTTCTAATACCAAAGATGAGTCTTATACAAGAGTTCTGTATTCTTTGAATTTGCTGACTGGAGTCATATGTAAGAGATGGGCCGTATACCTGAGAGCAGTAGGCAAAATGGGACATTACAAGTGCTTCACACAAAATTGTTTTAATGGCTACCGATAGGTATAATCTGTGCGGATATATAAGTTTCAAGTTGAGGTAAGCTTTTTTAGCGCAATTCGATATATGTGTTTTGAATCTTAGGCTGCCGTCAAGTATAAGACCCAAATTTCTAACCTCTTCAAATACCGGAAGTGCAACATCGTCGATATTGATGTTGAGATCGCTTTTAAGCACTGCTACATCTTTCTTGTTTCCAAAGAACAACATTACAGATTTAGTGGGATTAATTTTTAGGCAGTGATTTTTTGATACATTAGATATACTCTCCAAGTCACGATTAATACCCGTCATAACCTGCTGGAGATTATCAATCATAAAAGAGCAATATAACTGAGTATCATCAGCATACATCTGAGTATTACATGTTGTTACATAACCATGAAATGTGGATGTATAGATAATATATAAGAGTGGACCAAGAATAGATCCCTGTGGCACTCCTCGTGTAACTTCTCGCGAATTTGAGCATGAATCAGAAAGTTTAACTATTTGGCTTCTGTTATTTAAATAACTGATGAACAAAGAAACAGCGTCATTAGAAAGGCCTATAAAAGTCATTATGGCACACATGATTGTATGATCAATCATGTCAAATGCTTTACTGTAGTCTAACAATACCAGAACCGACACCATACCCTTATCACATCCTGCAATTATGTTGTCTATTACATTGGTAAGCGCTGTCATACAACTATGACCTGGGCGAAAACCTGCTTGACATTCCGGTATTATGTTATATTTGTTCAAATGCGTTCGTAATTGCAACTCCATGACCTTTTCCAAAATTTTTGACAAAGTAGGAAGAATACTAATTGGACGTAAATCTTTATAGCCCACAGGACTTGAAGATTTCGGTACCGGAATAACAAAGGCTTTTTTCCATTCATCGGGAAATGTATTAGCAAGCAAACAAGTGTTCAAAATATGAGTGATATAGGGGATTATCAACGGACAGCAATATTTTATAATATTTAAGTTAATACTGTCAGTACCAGTACTATTACTTTTAAGATTGTTTATTAGAGACCTAACTTGAGTTTCAGTGACCAAGTTAAAACTGAAATTATTTATGTTATCAGTAAACCTATTGTTGGTGTAAAAATTAACAAGATCAGCAGTATGATTATTGACTGGTGGAATTGAGTTAAGAAAAAAGTCATTAATTGCGTGAGGATTGAGAAGATTATCAGGAATGTATTTCATCTCTATCAAGTTAATTTGGTGCACGGACTCCATGTCAATGACTCGCAGAGAATATTGTAGTTTTGCAATTTCTTTCAGAATGTGCTTCGTTTGCAATTTTAACATCTTTTATATTGTATATTGATTAGCAATGAGGCAAAATTCTCCAATAATGTTGAAATCAATAGACATAACTCTAGCACTATTACGTACAAAAGAATCCGCACTGGATGCGTATTACCTATTTTCAGTGAGGTTTTGCTGTAAATATTTTGTGTGGCCTAATTGGTAACCATATTATTCGAACACACTTCTTGTTCAAGACAATAGTGTTCTGTGGTTGTTTAAATTTAGGAGAAAACATTTTTATTGTAGTTTTATGGAATAGTTTTTTACGTTATGTTCAAGAAGGAACGCGGCATTTTAAACAAAAGTGCGCCTTTGTCAATATTCAGCCTTCTTTTCCCATCTGGTTCCCAGAATTTCAAGCCTGCCTGGGACGGGGTTGACAACATTCTTTTCGGGGTTCTGCGATTTTTGCTCAGCTGGTAGAATTTTATTATTCTCGAAATATTCAATTACATTATAAGCAAGGTACACTAATTAGCTTACAATTTGATAGTTGGTAAAATTTTCGTTTCTTTCTCATTACAATAGTATAGTTTTTGTTCTAAGACTAGTATTTATGCGGGTAGATCAGTGCAAACTACGCTTACAACATAAAACGTACAAAACACTTCTTTCATGAAAATTTAACAGAACGAACGTTACTTGAATTCTCTACAAAACATTTTCTCCGGGTTATTGCAAGATGTAGAACTCATTGTATGACAAAAACTTTGGTACAACTTGAAGGTTTTTCAGCTCATTACAGTTGAATTGCTGGGAATTACTTAAATAATGTATTTGGAGAAAATAGGATTGAAGAGGAGCTGTGCTTCTATGGCCGCCAAAACGCTGCGATGTCAATCTATTAGAATATTTTCTTTAGAATACATCTAAAAATAACATACCGAACTCCGCTAGTAAATGAGCATTGATTTACAAAATACAATCAAGGAATGTAGTTTAATTACACCCGACAAGCTTCTTCGAATACGAAGATAATTTGTGTGGAAATGACGAAGTTGGTTATTTTTCATTTGTTTATTTTGTTGCCTGATGGGTACTGTTCTTGTTAAATACTAATACAAGGCGACATGGGAAACGGACGTTTTTCAAATTAAAGTATACTCAGTTGATTTTGATGAAAAAATTATTTTATTTTACAAAACGAAAGATCAACATCTACCATTTTATTTAACATAGTTAGGTACGAAAAATTGTCACTTAGGTTGCGACCATCCTCTTCAATGTATACTTCAAGTCTGTACCGGAAGTTATCCATAACTTTGGCTAACAGCTCTCGTTCAATCCAATGCACCTCTTCTGTAATGGCATCTTTCAACTCCATTAAATTATGAGATTTGTGAACATAAACACGTTCTTTAAGTATTCCCACAGAAAAAATCACAGGAGGACAAGTCCGGTGATCTTGGGGGCCAGGGCAAGTCACCGAAACGCGAAATAAGGCGTTCAGGGAACATGTTCCTCAAAACTGCCATCCATGCGTTGGCAGTGTGCGCTGTGGCACCATCTTGTTGAAAATAAACATTTCTTGTTTGTTCGTCGTCTTTGAAGTTCTGGTCGAAAAAACGTATTCAACATTGGAACGTAACGATCCGAGTTCACTGCAACAGTAACGCCGTTATTCTCTAAAAAAAAAAATACGGTCCGATTACACAAAAAAGGGCAACTGCACACGAAACTGTCACACGCTCAGAGTGGCGAGGATTGTCAGGGGCCCAATAGCTAAAATTTTGTTTATTTACCGAACCATTTCAGTGAAAATGAGCATCGATCATTATCACTACTACATATTGGTCTTCTTCAAACATCACTTGCATACGCATAGTGAAGTCCCGTTGTTGTGGCTGCATTTTGTATGGATGGAATTTTAAATTAAAACGTAAAATTGTTCTCACAGATTAACGGTATATCTGTAACTCCCGTGCATGTTGACGTACCGATCGACTGGGGCTCTTCACGATTGCCTCTGTCACCCTGGCGATGTTTTCTGCTGTCCTCCCACTTCTTCTAGGGCCTGGCGGCTTTTTCTTTGTAATCTTTCTTCTTAATAGAAAACCTTCAACCCATCGCAGGATCATATTGAGGCTTGGAACTGCGCCATTCCGACCGATATTAAAATGGCGACGAAAGATCCGCTGTGTTGCAATGACAGACTCACTATTTAGAACAAGCGTATCGTACGCGAACACGCGTTGCTATATCGTCCACTGCTTCATTGTAACTGAAAAGGTAGGCCAACTCGAAGCGAATGTCCCCAACCGCATCTCACTATCACCACTTACAGCTGTATACTAGCCATTCTAAAAACGTGCGTTTCCCATATGTTACCCTGTACAATTAGTATTAATAACACTGTGAATTACTACAGTAAGTGATCAATTTGAAAGAAAGTAACTATCATCCATTTCTATTTATTATTATTATGAAGCTTTCACAAGCCTTAGAGACCCATCGCTTTTGGTGTGAGACAAGGCTAAGTTGGTTTGTGCAATGCACAACAGGGGCCGACTCTGCGGGGTACCGTGTTGGTGCATAACCATGCTTAACCTGCTGTTGTGTGTGAATGTTTTTTGTTTCTAGTCTTGTTACTCCTCTAATGCGACCGTAATTCGAGGAGTGTCTTTCATTCCCAATGGCAAATGGAGACCGGGACCCAGTACCGACCACCCAGGGAATTAGAAAAATTTCCGACCCTGGGGAGATTCGAACCGGGAAACGTTTGGACTATTACATCCAAAGCTTGGCTCTCTACCACTGAGCCATCCCCGCCCTCATCCATTTCTATACTATAAAGAAATCAATAATTTGTTGGGTTGCGTTAGCCACTTTTAAAAAAGACCTACTTAGCTGACCCGCCATGTATTATTCATTTGAATTAATAACAGAAGTGTGATACGAGGGTTTACATGTGCATTGATTTAGTGACGCCAGTATTAACGTCAGTTCAACTTTCGCGCCAGTAAAGGTGTACACACATTTCCTAATTTTGCCTCGCCAGTTTCATTTAAAAGAAAAGGCCGATTGGTTAGAAGATAAAACTTAGGTACAATTACTTTTATATGCATACCAGCTTTGCGGGACAGGGGAATGGTGCCGAAGTGGGAACCCTTCCCTAGAAATCGCTAAAGTGAAGGAAGAATGAAGGACGGGAGGAAAGCCGGGAGAGAGACGAAAGAATGTGGTGGGAAGGGAAAGCACAGAAGAAGAATAGTGAGGGTGAAGGAAGGTACGGTGAGGGTACGGAAGGGGGAAACCGGGGTAGAAGGAGAAAAAGAAGAAATAAAGAAAAGGAGCAAGGGACGAGGAATTAAAAAGAAATAGTGAAGGAGGGAAAAACAAACGTTGGCATGCGAGAAAATGGGAGTCGGGAAAAAGGGAAAAGAAGAGAGAAAAATCGAAAGGGGAAAATGAGGTGGTTGCAGAAAATGGGGTAAGAGCATAAAATAAATGACAACTGAAAAAGAATGGGTTTGAAGAAAGAATAGTAGGACAGTAGAAAAGTCGAAAGATAGGAGGAACTGGTTCGCAATTATATTTTATAACAGCGAGTGCCGATGGGCACAAAGGGTGCGAAAACCGTTTGACATTCGTGGACAGTAGGTGACATTAAGGTGTGGGTGATCTTACGGCACAGCTATCCAGCGGACAAGAATCGGAAACGCGCTAACATGCGTCTCCTACCCTTCGGGGACGCTGAACTACACCCCGCCTAAGTAACAGTGTAAAGTATAAATCAATAAAACGCGCAAAGCGGGAAAAACGCATATTTGCAATATTCACTTTATAAATTCACCACAGTTAATCAAGATATCGTCTTCGGGTTTGTTGTATTTAAATTGGAACATATCCACCATCTTTTGTATAAATATAATTAGCCGGCCATTTTTAGAGCCGCCTCGCCAACAGTCGGAACGTTGGTAATTTCGTGTTTTGGACAGAGGTGTTTGCAAACGGGTGAACGGATTCAGTCGGATCCACAATATCTCACACCCCCATAGGTCTCCTGCTAAAGCGGAGCGACCCCGTTGCCATAACAACCGATAGATAAGGAACTAATTGCAGCCCTGCAGAAATGAGCTTTTTGAGGTTATGCTTATCCGTAAGGTTTTAGCCTGGGGTCGCACTTATACACCGTTACGTCCGGTTTTTAACGCGCTGAATAGAGGACGACGGGTTCCCTTAAGTCACTGACAGACCGAGCTATCGCCAAAAGAAGACTCAAAGTTTGTGGACAGTTGATGGTCATCCAGACACTTTGGCCGCCAAAACGAAAAATCGCCGGAAAGCTCGCGCCGAACTCTACCGTTCCCCGTATCGGTTTTTCCATGTCTAAGAAAATAGAAACGACTCCCCTCTCCGCCCTCTAAAATTTTACGAATTTTCGCGCAAACCTGTTTTTGAAAGTTTATTACTATACGGCTATTTTTCGACATCCGCGCGATCGCGCAACCGTCCAAACTCTAGGAAATTCCACAACGGGGTGTCAACATGTACTACCTTGCATAAATACATGGCATGCGAGTTCCAGCTTGCACACCCAGTAAAGCGGTTTGCCAGTGGACCACTGGACGCTTTTACTAATCCATGCACATGTACAGCTTTGACTGATTTAAGCCTTGCTTGTGAAGTGAACATTGCGCGCTACCACCCACTACCACCGAAATTGGTGAGAGGCCGGAAGCTCATTTTTCATCGTTGTTTATTTGTAGCAGTCAAAACCATCGCTAGTGAAAATGCGCCGCAACTGAAATTTCAAATCTTAAAATTAAAGCACGGGAAGGGGGACCTTTGTGTAGCAAAATCTGCATTTAGTGGGGATGTTTTTTACAACAATTAAAAGATTATTTAAACGAAGGACAAGCGTTTTCGTTTGTAAGTTTACCTTAATAAAAAACGAAAAAGAGGTATCACCATAAAAACAGAAATGGATGCCTTTCCGATTTCAGGAATGTGTTTACGTTCAAAATGTAATAAACTTTATATAACCGAAAAAAATGTCCACAACAATAATTTATATATGCATATCAAAAGTTTGTGGGGCGACGATGCAGGATGTACTGGCGGCCGTGACAAGTATTCGGGGACTGGTTCTACGCGAAAATGGTGGTTTTCGTTTGGCATAAAATCAAAAACAAAACGCCAAATGCCGATGAAGAAAGCCCGAGATACAACAGGGCTCGTTTTTATTATTTGCGGGAATTATTAAAGAGTATCGAGAAAAGCAAATAGACCCATTTGTATAATGGACGGAAACATACGAGGTTTTCGGGGACAAATATGAAACGG
>JABXWE010003160.1:0-10012 GCA_014611495.1 Limonius californicus | reverse complement strand
TATCTGGATCAGGTTTAACTGAACATCCGCCATTTCTTTCGGCGTTGATTAGTTTCCAAGTATCTTTTACCTTATTTTCGGAGTTTACAATAAAGCTGTTGTAAGCACATTTTTTTGCATTTATAATTTCAATTTTATATTGTTTACGTAAAGCATTATACTTAATTAGTACATCCGGATTTTTACTAACATTATAAATCAGTTTTACACAGGATAATTTATCTCTTAGTTGCCTAAGGGAATCACTAAACCAGTGAGCAACTGGCTTATTTTTATTAGAACATTTTTTTATCGGAAAATGTTTATGTACAAGCGATTTAAAATTGTTTACGAGAAACTTGGACATTCGGCTTACGTTAAAGTCTGGGTCGCAAAAGATTGTCCAGTCAATATCTGACAAGGACGCTCTGAATTTTTGTAAGCCATGTATAGTTATCTTCCTCCTATATGTTGGTTTAGGAGCATCTGTGATCGCAGTGATTTTAATAAACTGGCCGCAGTGGTCGGACAGACAGGGATCAACAACACCACACGCATAATTATTAACAGCTAAGTTTGTTAAAATGTTGTCAATGCAGGATGCAGACGTTTTTCCTATTCTAGTAAAGTCTGTTATAACAGGGTTTATACCATAAGAAGATATTACACACATAAGATCTCTTAAATTTGCAGAGTTACTGCTAAAATCGACATTAAAGTCTCCTAAAAGTATCACATTTTTTGAGATAGTAACATATATATCTAATACATTTTCTAACTTGTCTAGGAATAAGCTAAAATCTCCATTGCCAGAGCGGTACACAGTTATAATTATCATTTTGGTTGTTAATAATTCAACACCGCAAAATTCAACATTAATTTCACTATTGTATGGATCTAAATTCAGAGGCTTACATTTAATGTTGTTTTTTAAGAAAATAGATACACCACCATGCTGGAAGTTAGACCTACAGAAATAACTTACAAGCTTGTAACCTGGCACTTTCATTAATTTTAAATTTGTCTCGGATTGCCAGTGTTCCGACATACAGATAGCATCATAATCATACTTGTCCAGGAACATAGAAATTTGGGCCACTTTTTTAGTCAAACACTGTATGTTAATGTGAAAGAAACTAACACTATCACATCGCAGTGCTTTTTCACTATTAACGCGGAGTAGTTTCTGTCTGTCACTATTTTCATAATTATTATGAGCAACAGCTATATTTACAGCTGCTTTGTCGGCTCCCTTGGAAAATCCTTGTTTTCTTGACGTTTCGATCTGAAGATTTTTATGAGAATATTTGACCCCCAAAGGTTCTGATTAAGAATTTTTTTCGCTTCACTTTGTTTAACGCCCAACTTAAAAGATTTATAGGTATTAAATTTAGTCTGTAAAGATTCGCATGTTTGTATATCAATAGAGTTTTTCTTCAAGAATGCCGATATATCATCAACATTAAACTTTGGCTGAACGCGCGATACGAACAGATAAGTTAATCTTTCAATGCCAGTAATATCTGCGGATGTATTTTGTCCATAAACGGTATGTTTAGAAGTCCGATGGTTTTGTAAATTTTTGCGTTGCACTGGAATATGAACATTCACTTCTTCATCGGCTAACGCAATAACTTCGTTCATTTTGCTTAGCATTTGAACTTCAGTTAAGGCATTTTTTAAATGTTTGCCCTCCACAATATGCCTATTTGGAACTTTATTATCTTCAGAAACTGTAGAGAGGGTACTACCGGTAATTTTTTCAGTTGGAGTAGCTTGACCAGCAGTCGCCTCTAAATTGTCGACTTGAAATGTTTTACCTTTCTTTGGCAGAAAGGACTGTTGCCGTTTTACCTGCGTGGAATAAGCAGCCGTAGCCGTAGTATTAGCCAACTTATCTTCCAAGTATTTAACTTTGTCCTCCAAAAGTGCGTTTTTGTCTTTCAGTTGCACAATTAGATCGTCTTTGGTATTCAAAAGCATTTTTAAGTACGAGATAGTGATAGCTTCAGTATTTACGAAATCACCAAGGCCAGGGTCGTCACTTGTTCTTTCTAGGTTAGAACAGCAATTTATTTTTCCTTTATCTACAGTAAGCACTTTAGTTTTTAGTTTCACCACACAACCATTATGGTAATACTTTAAACATGTGACACATTGTACTCGTTTATTGACAGCATTGCTAAGACAAACGGCACACAAAGATGGAGCAACAGTAACAACACAGTTCTCGCCGGCCATATTAGAAGCATATATATTTTATAGGTACCTTGTTGTATTCTTTTTGAGCTTTAAGTTGGGGTGTGGTTTGGTGAGCTGCCTGCTTGAGTATATCGATTAACCTTACTAATGCTTCATCTACTTCTCCGGGGGTTTTGAGTGGAATATTTAAAATAACCTTTTCTTCCACTTTTTTCGATATTCTTCCCAATTGGTATACTTTTTGTGTATTCTCGGAACAATATTACTATACATAACGGTAGCATTGATCGTTGCGATTATTGGGGAGTGGTCCGAGGACAAATCAAAGCTGGGTATAACATTTAAGTATGAAGAGGAAATTCCCTTGGTGACGAAAAGGTCAAGGAGGTCTGGTATTTTACTGGGGTCGGAAGGCCAGTAGGTTGGGGTACCGGTCGATAGAAAGGAGTAGTTTTGCTCTTGGATCAGTTGTGCCAGTTCCCTGCCTTTGGTAGTTGTTATTCTGGAGCCCCAAGTGGTATTTTTACTGTTGTAGTCCCCACCTGCAATGAATTTTGTTCCTAGCGTTTGAAAGAAATCTTCAAAATGTTCTTTCTTTATGTTATGACGTGGAGGGCAGTAGACAGCAGCTATTGTTAGCTCATAGGATGTCAATTTTACTTTGAGTACTGTGACCTGCAGAAAGTCTTTAACATATTTAGTCATTTCGTAGTGGCTAATAGTGTTTCTTATTATAATTGCTGTACCAGCATGGGCAGTATTATCGGGGTGACTTGTATAATACGTGAGGTATTTAGGTATGTGAAGATAGGATCTGTCGTGTGAAATGTGTTTCACTAATAAGTAGTATATCTATGAAGTTTTGATTGAGTAATACTTCTATTTCCTGTTTGTGTCGCAGAAGGCCATTAGCATTCCACAGGGCTATACGAAGAAATTTATCGAATTTTGGTGATTAGGGTTGAAAGCATGTTCAGAACCATGCTGTTTTGTTGTATTAGCTGTTGAAATATCGCCTTGAATTCTTCCATAAATCTTCCTAAAGTGATTGCAATATCGTCCTTACTTTGTTCCTGTTTACCGTTTCCTCTTAGTGTGTCTGTGTATCTGATATTTGGTTGAGTGTAGACATTTGTTTGTACTCCATGTCTGGGAGAGTTTGAAATGTTATTTTTTGGCTGAATATTAAGTCTGTTATTGGCGTTGTTTGATCTTTTTAGAAGGCTATGGTAGAATTCGCAGCCTTTATAACTAGCAGGGTGAGGGCCTTCACGTAGTGCACATTTAGCTGGGGTTTTTTTTTGTTTTCTTGCAACTCGACGTACTATGTGGTCCTCCACATTTAACACATACGTACGGTTTGGTACAATACGCTTTGGTATGCCCATATTGTTGGCAGCGCATACATTGTGATATACCTTTGTTAGATCTTGGGGATTCTACTTGTATGATTTTATTTTGTATACCTGGTACATTATAGATATCTTTATTATTACTAGCCGGCTCCAGGTCAACGAAGAATAGATTCATGGGTTCCTTTGTCACTCTATGTCTTGCATTAAGAATATTTCGAACTTTATGTTCTTTTTGGGCTAATTCTTCCACAATTTCTTGTGTGTCGGTTGTGTGGTGTAAGTGTTTAATTACCACTCTAAATGCTCGCTCCTCCTTGGGTTGATACGTATGAAAGATAATTTTATTTTCTCTCAGGAATTTAACTAATTTTCTGTAGGTCTCCGAGCTACTACAGTTAATCTTTATTGAGTTATCAGCCATCGCTTTTGTACTGTATTGCTCATCTTCTATGATTTCGCTTAGTTTTTTAACCATTTCTTTATAATTAATTACCCCATACACAAATATCGGAGGAGGTTTTGGGGGTTTTGGAGGTGTAGGGTTTGGGATTGCATCTTTTGGGGTTGTAGGTTCCGGGTTTTGCGATGCAGTAAATACTTCGTTTTCTACAGGTAGTCCATATCAAATATTGGATAATGGTAGTGTATGATTGGATCTGATATTTATTTTTCTTCTTTTAGTTAGTCTGGTAGTTCTTGCTTTTTGCCAAGGATTGGCATTCTCTTCTTGGGTATTCTCTTCTTGTTGGGCGTTCATGTCTTTTTCAACTTGTTCATCGTCACTAGTTGATGTCATTCTGTGATAGTAATGTATGTTGTTTGCACTCTGATAAGCTGTGCTAGGTGTTTGATTTACGCATTGTTGATGAAATAAGTGTTGTTGATAACTGGTATCGCTCATAGGTTGGCTCATTGTTTGAAAGTTATATAATTAAGGAAATTGTGTACTTACCGCTGGTACACCCTGTATATTATTATTGTTGAAAGGTACACCTTGTAGCATGTTGTTGTTATTTGGAACATTTGGTTGATTAAATATAAATCCAGGGCCATTAAATGCTGGTAACATGTTCGTATTAAATTTGCTGTTTGTATTTAATATTTACGTATTTTAACTTATTTTGCTGTTTTATTACTCGTACCGACACTACTCGTTATCAAGTTGTTTGTTATCAATTGTTTACACTGACCGAAGCCGGCTATCGCGTTTTTAATTATCGAATTTAAAACGATAATTTTACACATCCTTTCTCGACAGAGAGCTGACGTGTACTATAAATATTCTAAAATATATTTTATACTATATACTAGCTACACTATCTAGGACTAATCATAATGACATTTCAGTTTTCTCTTCGATTTGCAGGTTGATAATGACAACTTCACTGATAAGAAAAGTTTTCAAAGTCACTAAGACTACTATATACAAACTTCAAATGGGTTTTCTTACAATGAAATTGCTATAGTCATTTTTTCTTTGTTTCAGTATGCAAAAGTTTTTGGATTTATTGCAGCAGCCTGGAATAGATCTAAACTACGTGCATAAAGAAAAGACACCATTAGAAGCTAGTTTCCAATACAGCGATCTCGTCATGGCAAAACATCTTATTGAAGCAGGATGTGACATTAATTTTCTTGCTAGGAAATATTATTCTTCTGCATTACACTGGTCAGTTAAAAAACAAAATTTGGACGCAATCTCCATGTTATTCTATTATGGAGTTGATGTATATATTACAGACTACTACGGGCGTACTCCTTTCATGAAGACAATCTTGAAATGTGTTGAAGATCGATACAAAGCAATGTTTTTGAACTATTATGATGATTTTTCACGCAAGGATTTAGATGGGCACACAGTTTTGCATTTAGCCGTCGTGAAGAAATCTTCTTTGGTGTTCGATCTTGTAGAAAGAGGTGCAGATGTGAATTCGCTGACTGGATACCGTCAATGTGTACTTGATCTTACAAGTAACCATCAAAATGCAGATATATTTAAATTCCTTTGGTCTAGAATGGACCACCAACTTCTTATTAATACAAATAAATCCTATTATCCATTCTTTCTAAAGTATCTCCGTTGTTCGTATTTTCAGTATTCTGAATATCTGGAGTGTCTATATTTGATGTTGGAGTCTCCTATTGCAGAGTTGCTTATAAAGGATTGGGTTTTTTGGATTGATGCTGTACGCGGAAAACGCGACTTGGTCAGTGATCTGTTAACAGAATTTGAAAAACGTAAAATTTTGTCCAAAGATAGGTTATCTATAATTTACACTTTTCTTTGCTTTGGTGCAAAAGTAAAAATTAATGATTTGCGGTTGGCATACCAACTTTATGGATACAACGAAGAATTTAAGGGTTTACTGTACGCAAGTGATTTCAGTTGCTGCGACTGTATAGAAGCAATCATATATTGTAAACAATTACAATTACATGACAACTTCTATTTAAAAGGATTTTCTTCGTTTTCGTTAGCTACCAAACATGATGAAGAGGTAGTAAACCAATCGACACGACCTGAAAGGAAGGACGTTCTATCAGCTTTGAATGAAGTACACAAATTCCCTTTACTGCTCGAACTTAGTAGGAACGCAGCACAAACATTCATACAAAAAAATTATAATGTTACTAGATTGTATCAATTTTACGATGCCGTAGAAAACTTAGAACTGCCACGATCAATGAAGGATGTGCTTTTACTTGAAAAACCAATCTACATTAGGAAGGTCAAGCATTCCAGCAATGAAGATTCTAATACAGTTGGCTATACTTGAAATGTAAAAGTATTTCATTATAATAAAAAAATTATGTTATTATTATTATTTATTATATGTGCAACAGGGAGTTATACAATGTATCTCATAAATGTTTACAACGTCGACTGCCATTAGATAAAATTAAAAACTATTAAGCACAGTTGTGGTTGCCCTTCATGATTTGTTAATAATTTTTGTACAGGTCGACCGAGACCGAGATGAAAGATCGACGTCACAAGCCTAGTACACTTGGCGATAAAAACTTTCTCTCGCTGCGGTGGTTGTAGGTTAAATTCACAGGCTACTACTATTTCACGAACCGTACCGATATTGGAAACGCACAGTTCAAGTTTACAATGAACTCCGTATTCAACCACTTTTGTTTGTGCGCAAACTGCGGCAAGAGTTTCAGCTATGTTGATCAAGCTGTAACAGGTGGGAAGTTTAAAAATTGTAAGTAGCCAGTTTAAGTGTATCATTTTATTTACAACGAAGGACAATATAGTTATAATTATTATTAGCTAATAAACGAGCAGTTATACTAATGGATGTAATGTTTGAACTCTTCATCTGTAAAATATCTAAAAATTGCGAAATGTACTACTATAATAATGCTTTTCTTTGTTGATTCCGTGATTATACTTCAGTTATCTGCGAGTGGATTATAACGTAATTTTCTTTAACAGTTTTACCATTTAGCTTACTTATTATAAGCGGTTTTGTTGATCGTTGTCTATGAGAATCAATCGTGTAGTTACGAAACTTTTGTTATTTGTTACATAATGTTTCGGAGTGAAGTACTTCTTCAACCGATGCTTGTAATGAATCAAAACGAAGAAGATGAACTTGCCTCGTAAACGATCTTTATAATAATTATTACAGTTTAAAATTCTTGTATATCAGATAACAAACCACAATATATATATATATAAAGGTAGTTATAATAATATATATATATATATATATATATATATATATATATATTGCTATGTATTTTGTTTATAAATAATTATTAATAATTATAATTGATGAAATTGATTTTTTTATAAAATAAATTTTTAAGTTGGGCGCCAATCTGATTACTTTCTCAGATAAAATTAACATAAATTATTTCTTTTTGCATCTAACTAGACTCTTAAAACTCAAGGTAAGCTGAAACGTGGCTCCACTAGTTTAGATAGCTATTTATGCAGCAAATATAACACATAATAACTTGAATACATAATTAAATTTAACTTAGCTTGAAAATCCAGACCCTTTAACGGCAATGTAGGCACCAATTCTTCGAAAACCGCTGCAGCTGCATTTTCTTATGTTGATTAGTTCCATTGTATCAGCCGGACTCGCTGAAATTAGCAATGTCGGCTTTCAGTTCGCAAATTCGTTGTTTAGTGGAATAATACTCAGAAGCACAGTATTAATTACACTTGAATGTTTCAATTTGATTAAGGTAAGTTCTTTTTCATACGTTATTATTATTATATTCAATAAATGAATAAAAGAAATTTTATTTTTATGCTCATTTCTTTTTAGTAAACTTTCCCAAAGAAAACACACTTGGATTAAATTGAATAAGGTAACTTATTTATTATTATTATACACACATTTATTAATAACAATCACTGTTGGAGTTATATAAATCACCTTTTGACATTTGGTAAACAAAGAGATTTAACCTCACTTTTGAATTTAAATTTACAGCATTGAATTTTACATAACAATTGAATTTTTGGCACAGATCAAATGCGTGCATTCTAGTCGATGGCCATGAAGGTACTAAATCAATTATTTTCTGCCAGACACCTCTGCAAATCTGACAAAATCGAATCGTAACTAGGTTACATATCAAAGACAAGGATGGAATTTCCAAAACAAAAACTATTGAAACATTAATAAATAAATTTAAAATGATTGATAGAAAACTTATGCCTAAACCTATTAAAAAACTAATTTTAGATTCAGAATCCCTGAATTATTATCTATAAATAGACACCCCATAAGCCAATATTCGAAATTACAAAAATATTATATTTTTCAAAATATTGTTAATTATACTAAAATGATTCCAACACCTAATAAAAACACACTTAACACAATTCTTGAACAATTATACGAGTTTTACAACACAACAAACCTCCTATAAGACGGATATACATAACAAAATTAACACATTTCTATAAATAACCTAACTTTTTCTAATTTTATTATAAAACTGCAATTATAGTTAACTAAACACAACTAAATTGTTAAATAAACATGACAAAAACCTACTTAGCTCTAATACACAACTTATCTAGCTAATATGACACAATTAACATAAAAATTATTTACTTATTCTCTATAAATTTACCATAACAGCTATATTTGAATTTTAGGGCTCCGGAACAGTCCAAAGAGACCCCCATCATCAACCAAAATGAGTACTCAATCATACTACAGGATTACAAACAGTCAAATACTGCCAATTCACATATAGAGTAAAAGAATTCCTACCATGATACATCGTAAACTAGCATCGGAAAAACTTTTTATCTCAAACAGGTTTATAAAGACTTTTTTAACTATAATGTTTCATTAATTATTATTAATTAGGACATGAATAATCTACCTAAACTACATTTCAGGTGAAAATATGGAATTTAACATCACAAATATCCTTTTTACACATATACCAGACCTTCCGAAGGCATTCTTGTTTAGTTTAAAGCATTATAAAGACATTTAACATATATTTAATAATAATTAGATTAATTTAACATAAATATCATGGCAATATATATATATATATATATATATAATAAATTTTAGGCTTTGGAGCTTGAGACAGCTCGATATACAAAATGTTTTTTCACCGCATGTTAATGAGATATCTATATCCGAGACGCCTACTGGATTCATGGCCAAACGGTAAGGGTGACATTGTTGTATATTTCTATAGCGACTTTAATTTCGAAGTGTTAACTGTTTAGATGATCTTAGTAGAAAAAGACAAAGTATGTTCCTTATGAGACCAGATAATGACATTTTCGTTCGCGTCACCTACCCAAAATTATAGTTTATACTCTAAAGAATCCAATAGTACGCTTTGATAAATTCCATAAATACAAAGTGTTCAGAAAAGGTTGAGATGACCTTGACTCTACCCGCCAAATATTTGAAAATTAGGTTGGCAGCGCAAAAAATTTCCCCATACTCTTCTCAGCTGATAGACTACAACGGTTTCAATCTCACTGTTTATGTGTCAATTTGCATCTCAGCGTATTTTATTTCCGAGTCTTGTTGAGTTCTTCCTGCCTTTTTGGGTCTCATCTTTGAAAAAACAGTTCTTATCAGAACTCCTGAACCTGTTTCCTAGTGTAGTAAGGTAAGGCACAAACAATTGTAAACTATTCAGTTCCACAGAATAAGAGGTTATGTTTTAATTTCAGCTAGACAACAATTATGGTGTTTACAGCAGAACAAGATGCCTTTATTGTAATGGCTCATTATCGCAGTGGAAATTTAAATCCAGATGGTACTTGGATTTATAACCTGGAGTCTTGCATTGAACAATTTGTACAGCAGTTCCCGGATCCAGAGTTTAACCGGCACAATTTTGTAAATCACAAGCACAACATAATTAGGCGATTTGAAGAAAGAAACTGCATTTGCAAAGGAAAATCCACCGGACGACCAACTAAGTTAACACCAGAGAGGATGGCTGATATTGAGCAACGC
>JABXWE010003159.1:0-11351 GCA_014611495.1 Limonius californicus | reverse complement strand
TATTCGTTGAAAAATGTTTCAATATAACTTTCTGGTGAATAAGAACACATTGGTATAGTAGCGCCATCTAACGGTTAAATTTCTTAAGATTTATTCTGTGAATAGATACCATATATGTATCAGTTTGCTATTTATTGCCCCAAGTCCTTCAATTAATCGGAGTTTAGCAATATCCCGAAGCTTCTTTAATTAAACAGTCTGTACATTAATATATACTTGAAGCGCCTGTTTCCCGCAAAATCTTTGACATTTCGGTGTTATTAGCAAAAAATTAAGGAAATAATTACTATATACTTACATGCTGTAAATCTTAATACAGAAAAAATAAAACATTATTCATAGAAATAATGCAACACATATATTTGCAATTTAATATTAAGAGTTAATACATTCGTTGCCACACATATTTTCAAATTATTAAGGCTATTAAAGTATTACTATCTATTAATGTTCTGTTTAAATAATTTTTAAATCTATTCTGCCGACTGTGCAAGAGAGTAGTGCTTGTGGTGGTTACATTTCTAACTGTGATATATTTCAAACAGAATACTTGTTTACAGGTTTTCCTACGTAAAACTGTCCACCCTGAATAACTTTGTATATGATCAAAATTAAATAAACCGGCTAGACAGGTCAATCGTAGTTTGAAGGGAGACATCTTTAACGATCCAAGGAATCTACCCTACTTCGTCCTTCGTACTTCACGAAACCCAAAATTTTAAATGACAAAGAGTTTAGACTGATAGTTCATTTGGAAGGTTTTCCTGCTCTTTATACAATCCGAAAATTATGTGCAATTCTATCGAATCGTTTTTGAGAAATGACATTTTGAAGATGTCGATTCGTATGGATAATGTTAAAATCAACATTGTAAAAAATGGATTAGGCTATTTTATTAAATATTCAAAGTGGCCACTACCAATTGCTATACAAACTCGTGATTACTGAAATAGCGAAAGCCGACTAGCATCTTTTCGAACATGAATTATTCTTTCAACAGGATGGGGCTCCTCCACATTATGTTGCCCCAATCAGCAATTGCTGAATAAAACATTTTCGGGGCTATAGATCGGTAGAAGAGGTCCTGTGAAGTGGCCAGAGTCACCTGATTGTACCCCACTAGATTTCTTTCTGTGGGATCACCTAAAAACTAAGGTCTATGCTACTCAATCAGATTCTTGGGAATAATTCAGAGCCGGATTAATCAGGAGTGTCGTTCATTAACGCCCCAAATTTTTAAGAATGTACGAAATTGCTTTGAAAGTCGATTGCACTACTGTATGGAAGTTGCTGGTAGCCACATCAATAATTTAATATTCTGAACTTGTTTTTTAAATTTGTTAATTTAACATTTTCCATGCGCACCCGCAACTTCAAAATGCCATTTTAAAAATGAATCGCCAGAATTGCAAAGACTGTGTAGATTTTACGAAGAGCAGATAGACCTTACAAATGAAGTAACACTCGACACTGTTTTATTATTATTTATAATTATATATATATATATATATATATTGCTGTGTTATTTACCCTATATTAATATTAATATTGTAAACTATACTTATACTATATTAATCTTATGAGATAACCCTGAAATGATGTGATTTTGGCTTCGTAATACCTTACGAATGTAAAGAAGGATACTATTTTGATAATAGGAAGCTGGTTTTACCTGAAATTGTTTATAATTAGTTTCTTTATCATGTAAGGAAGGCTATTTAAAAGATTGTATTGATAAAAATTGACAAATGTATACCTAATAAGAGAAAAAGGTCTTGTATGATCTTCGGAAGTGCTACGTAGTGTAACGTAACATGTTTCACTGTAACCGTAATTGATTTACCAATGATCGAAGTCGTGTATGCAGCGAGATCAAGCAGAAAGTGACGCTATCTCAATCAAATTGGCGGGAAGATTGCTGACGATTGCAATTCTGACATTTCAGATGTACACTGGACAGTAACATTTTTGAATGTACACTGGAGGGCAACATTTTTGATGAAATACAGATAAGTTTATTTGAATTTATTATATATGTGTGTTGAACTTATTACTGTATTTTATAACTATCAGTAGCGAGTCCACGAACTAAAAAACCCTGAGATATTTATAATGTTTATATGCTGGTATTTTTAATTAATATTATTGGCGTAACCAACTTAAAAATTTCATTTATGAGCTAGCCGAGGTAAAATCAAAATTTAGTTGATTTATTTAATTTATATTTATTTAAATATTATAATTCATAGCATTTATTTTTGGTCGCAGCCAATGTGGGGCTGTTGATTTGTTGGATTGTTTGTTATTACGATTAATACACGACATCTTTATGGCAAGCCAACGTGGGGCTTTTATATGTTAGTTAAGTAACAAAAAGTAGGATTTAGATAATTTTGTATTATTTATTTCTATAAATAATTCATAGCATCTATTTGACGCTAGCCAACGTGGGGCTATTTGTTTATTTATATTTATTAAGAGTTTACATAGCAATATTTATTATTATTTTTTAATTTGGGGTTGGTCGTGGTGGAGTACAGGAGGATGAAGTAAGGTAGGTGACGTAAAAGATGTCCCCCTTCAAGCTATTGTCATATCTAGCCGACAGGACCTTTCAAGTCAAGATGAATAACACAGTGTCCGACTACTACGAAATCACCTCCGGAGTACCACAGGGTAGCGTACTAGGACCGCTGCTCTATCTACTCTACACTTCCGACAAGCCAACTACAACCAATACCGAAATTGCCACATTCGCTGATGACACGGCTGTCCTCTCAATCAACGAAAAACCAGAAATAGCAGCAGCACATCTACAAACTCACCTCGACGCACTCCAGGATTGGTTCAACAAGTGGCGAATCACAGTAAATAGTGATAAGTCAGCACAAGTCACATTTACTAACAGACGTGTTTTATGTCCACAATCTAGAATTAATGACGCCATAATACCCCAGAAGATCGAAGTTAAATATCTTGAGCTGCATCTGGACCAAAAACTAAATTGGAGCACTCACATTAAAACTAAAAGAAAACAGATAGACCTCAAAATTAAACAAATGAACTGGTTAATAGGGAAGCGATCCCCACTCTCCCTAGCAATAAATTATTTTTATACAAAATCATTTTAAAACCTATATGGACGTATGGGATACAACTATGGGGCTGCGCCAAGGCCTCCCACATAAAAAATTTGCAGAGATGTCAATCGAAGATCCTTCGAACAATGTCAAATGCTCCATAGTATATCACGAATGAAACCCTCCACAATGATCTAAGGATTCCATACGTAGCCAGCGAGATTCAGAGGATTGCAAGCGCGTGCACCAACAACTTAGCAGGGCATGGAAATCAACTTATAGGACATCTTTCCAACCAACCTACCGTCGCCAGAAGATTAAAAAGGCAATGGCCGCAAGACTTACCTTTATAATCCATCCAAGACTAGTGTGAAGTTATCGGGGGGAAAGGCGCTGGCCGAACCCCCTCATGTCATGTAAAACTACATAACATTTACTTATTACTTGTATAACGAGTAGATTGTAAATAAGCAACACCCAATAAAAAAAAATTATTATTTTACAACACTTAAAGAAATTGTCACCGTTTGGCACGAAACGATGTCCCATTTACAATTAGCATCCCTTGCAGTCTCTATGTAATGTTTCAATTTCGACTCACTGTTTTTTTATTTGGGTGGCCAGTAGCATAACAACGGCCCTGTTCTTCTGTTACCTTGCAGCAACTTATCAGGGACAGCCTTGGTAGATTTATCATTAGTGAATTGCACTACCAGGAACAATTCATCGGTTGCGGTGCTAACCTTGCAAATGTATATAATCTACACTAGAATTGTAGTTTGTTATACTGTGGTCGTTTTTTAGCTGACAAAATTTTGCCCATCAGTTTAAAGTTTCATTTTCCATGATGGCGTGTCGGGTATTATGGAATACTAGGTATTCCATAATATCCGACGTAAAAGTATAGATACATATACTATATATATACAGGCTGTACCAAATTAAGTGCGCACCATTGGTAACTTTGGTATTAGTGGAGATAGAGCCTAAGCTTAAATTGGAAAGAATTGTATATTTTTGGGCTGATTGTGACGGTGATACTAGAAAAACAATTGAACATCGCGTTGCATGGATAATTTAGAAAAACACTTTTTTTTTAATGGAACACCCTGTATATTCCTATGCAGAATTGAAGTTAGTTTAATTTACACAAAAAACATCAGTAACATTTTTTTTCAAAAATGAATATTTTTAAAAATGTTGGCCTATTTTTATTTCAACTACACAAGCGAACGATGATCACATTTCTTTACAATACTGCTAATCTAGCAAGAGTTGAGTGGCGAAAAAATATCGAGTGTAGGTTGTCAGTTTGACATTTATTTATTTTTAAATGTGCTGAATTGTTTGAAAATGCCTTTTTCGCATGAGGAAAAATGCGATATGTTAGAATCGTACATAATATCTAACAAAAATAGTATCCGGGCCATAAACAGATATCGTGAATTATTTCCAGGCAGAAATCTTCCAGACCGTCGATATTTTTTGAAACTTTACCGTAAATTTCGTCAAAATAACAACGTTAAAAATTAATATTATCAATGAGCAAACCGAAATTAACGTTATGGCATTTTTGGAAGCATTTCCTACGAAATCCGTGAGAGATTTAAGAAAAGAAAGCGGGCTTTCCCTATTTACAATTTGGCGAATTTTAAAGAAATTTCAGTTTGTTCCATATAAATTTCAACCAGTTCAACAAATTCATGAGGGGGATTCTGAAAGAAGGCTGGAATTTTGTCGATGGTTAATACGTATACCAAATGTAGAACGACGAATTTTGTGGAGCGATGAGTCAAACTTTTCCAACCAAGGAAAAATTTCCACTATTGGAGCAAGGAAAATTTGTTTCTGACGGATCCCCGTCACCCACAGAAACGGATTAGTATTAACGTATGGTGTGGCATATTAGACTCTCGATTAGTGGGGCCATTTTTTTACCAAGAAACGTTAACAGGACAGCACTATCACCAGTTATTAAGAGACATTTTTGAAAATTTTATGGATGAAGTCAATTTAGCAGAGAGACTGCAGCTATTCTTTCAGCAAGATGGTGCACCAGCTCATAATATGAGAGAAATTTATCCGTTATTACAACAATATTTTGGTGAAAGAATTATAGCTACCCACGGTCCTATACGTTTTCCTGCTCGATCTCCTGATATTACCCCCTTAGACTTTTTTTGTGGGGTACTGTAAAAGATAAGGTGTACCAGCAAAAGTATCAAAACGTTGAAGAACTTAAACAGAAAATTCGGGAAGTACTCCGCACTTTAGATGGTCGACAAGTTCTTAAAGCTACTAACTATAAGAAGATTAAAATGCATCCAGCAGAACGGGGGTATTTTTGAACACCTTCTGTAAAAAGTTTTATGTTAATAGTTACTTATTAATTATTACTTATTGTTTGTCTGTTTGTAGTTTTTAGAAACTTTTGAGTCCGCTTGTGTATAGTTGAAATAAAAATAGGCCAACATTTTTAAAAATATTCATTCTTGAAAAAAATGTTACTGATGTTTTTTGTGTAAAATTAAACTAACTTCAATTCTGCATAGGAATATACAGGGTGTTCCATTAAAAAAAAAGTGTTTTTCTAAATTATCCATGCAACGCGATGTTCAATTGTTTTTCTAGTATCACCGTCGCAATCAGCCCAAAAATATACAATTCTTTCCAATTTAAACTTAGGCTCTATCTCCACTAATACCAAAGTTACCAATGGTGCGCACTTAATTTGGTACAGCCTGTATACGAAAAATAAAGATCTTTATGGTTTAATGTATACACACAACTCAGCCTACAAAAGACAAATTGTTTTAGATAGAAGGCAAGTCTTCGAGAGAATAGTAGAAGTTATTAAATTAATCGGAAAACTCGGCCTAGCATATCGCGCACATTCTGGAGAAGCAGCTTACACGTTGGAATCCAATGAAGACCATGGGAATGCTTTAGAAATAATTAAATGCATGTCAAAATTTGATCCAATCATAAAACAACACCTTACAAAAATTTTAGAAATAAGTAAACAAAAACACAATGAAAATAAAACAGGACGCGGTTCATTTATTACTTTATTATCGAAAACCACCTTCAATTATATTATTCAGTCAGTTTGTAGTTTAATAAAAGCCAAAATAATAAGTGGAGTTTTAGAGGCTAAGATGTACTCTCTCCAAATTGATACGACACAGGATATTACACAAAAAGACCAATGCTCGATAGTTGTTCGTTATGTTACAAACCATGTTCACGAAAGACTAATTGGTGTAGTAAATTGCACATCATCAAAAGGAAAACATATATTCGAATTAGTAGCGAATACTCTTAGTAGCACTGGCTTAGAAATTCAAAATTGCGTGGGTAATTCTACAGATGGAGCTGCAAATATGCAGGGGCATTATCAGGGATTTAGTGCCTGGTTAAACACAGAATCTCCAAATCAAGTTCATGTCTGGTGCTATGCCCATGTTCTAAACTTGGTCATGTCCAACACTACACATTCAGTAAATGATGCTAGCTTTTTGTTCGATTTGTTAAATTTATGTGCTACATTTGAGAATCGTACAAACGTATGGACATCTGGGAAGAAACAAGCCAGAAAGAAGAGTTCGCGAGATACAAACGACTGAATGTCATTGGCGAAACTAGATGGTCGTCAAAAGATACGGCTCTAACAAAAATATTTGGCCAGTATGATTTTACAAAAAGTTCATTATATTGTGAATTAATAGTCACACTTAACACCATAGCAACCTCGACAAATTTTAATAACCAAATAAGACTAGCATCACAAAATATTATAGAAAAACTTTTAAAATTCAAGACAATTTTAACGGCCCACATTTTTTTAAGAATATTTATACACACAAGTGCTTTATCCAAGTATCTTCAAACTTCGGGTCTTGATTATTTAAAAGCATTTCAAATGGTTCAAAGCACACTATCTTCATTAAGAGCCATATCAAGAGATTTCGACGAAGTATTAACTATATCCACGAATTTTGCAAAAGAATCTAATAATACTTTAGAAAACATGGATTGTCCTTTATTCGTAGAGGAGGAAATGCCAGAGGAAAGAATCAGAAAGAAAACAAAATTTGCAGATAAAATAACCAGTGACTACATATTCAGCAATTCCATTGAAACTTATAGAATCAAAAGTTTTCATGTAATTATGGATACAGTTATAGAAGCTATGAGTTCTCGCTTTGAAAATCATGCAAAATTTTACGCTGATATTTCTTGTTTGCATCCAAATAATTTTAATTGTATGGTGGCTTGTTCCCCAAATTCACTGATTACTTTAAGCGAAATTGACGTAAAATTTTCGAAAAACGCCACAGCAGAAGTTTTAAGAACTGAGCTTGACGATTTCATAAAGAAATGGGACAATTTAAAAGTTACAATTGATGATATTTTTACGGATAATCATGAAAAAGATTTTCTATTTAATAATTTAGAAAACACCTGTATTCAGCAAAATAAGAAAATGTGCAAAAATTGCATTTTTTGCTGCTATAGTCTACTTTTAAAATATAATTTATATTGTAGTGCATATAGCAATCTTTTCATTGCTTATAAAGTAGTTTTGACCTTCTCATGTACGCAAGTTGCATGTGAAAGAAGTTTTTCGAAACTTAAACTAATTAAGAATAGATTAAGAAGTTCCTTATCACAAGAACATCTAGAAGCTTTCATGTTGATGTCTTGTGAGAAGGACATTCTGTCAAACTTAGAAGTTAATGATATTATTGAAAACGTATGTAATATGGCACCTGGAATAAAATCTTATTTGGATTGGTAAATTAAAATATAAATTGTGATTTTATTGTGTTTCTTTGAAAAGTTGTATTTAATTTAAATATAAATAGAAAAATGCAATGTTGCTATTGTTTTATAATTAATTTTTTTTAATTACATTTATTTTAACTTTTAGATAACTTTATTTTACTGCAGGGGGCCGGCATTAAAAATTTTCCCGGGCCGATAAATGATGCCAGTCCGCGCCTGGGTATAGGGACCGACGGATGCAGCGTCATGCTGTCGCAACAAAAAGGCGCCGTATCAGAATTACTACAAAAAGTAATGCGAAACGCAATAAAATGTCCTTGTCATAATCATACGCTAAATTTATCAATTTCCAAAAGTTCTAATGTGCAAGGTGTTAGAAATTCGGTAGGCATAATAAAAGAAGTTATTACATTTTTCAATTCTTCATCAAAAAGAAATAGTATTTTAAAAAATACAAGTGATAATAAATTAATAAAATTATGCGACACGAGATGGGTTGAAAGACATGAATCTATTCAAAGATTTCGAATCAGTTTAGAAAATATAATCCATTCATTAGATTTAGTTTCAAACTGGAATGAAAGAGAATCGTCTGTCACAGGGGCGGACTAAGGCCTAGGCAACCTAGGCACGTGCCTAGGGCCCGTAATTTTTGGGGCCCGAAAATTAGGTTTTTAATTTTTATAATTAATTTTTATTTTTATTTAACAGAAAAACGTGATATTCATAATTATTGCTGAAACGTATCCAAATTATGCCGAATCGTTGATTGGTAAAGTCGACAAGTGTGGACGAGCGTTCCCGTGCTTATGCATCCACATTCCACGCCCGCGAGTGTCGATGTGTGTAAATCCGATCGAGCCTTTACTATGCAAGTGTTTAAAGTAGGCCCTACACTATCAAGCGGCTTGAGTAAATTGATTGTATCAAGCGTGATTGATAGTTTAGAAACCCGTTTGACGCTTGAAGCAAGCATTGAGGGTGATTGATAGAAAGTTTGAATGACTCAAGCGGATGATCAAGCCGCTTGATAGTCTAGGGCAATTTTCACCAAGCATTGCGTCAGTCACTCGGTGGAAGTCATGGCGTCCACTACCCAAGCCGCGCTTCCCGAAACTTCGGAGCGGGAATTCATTAGTTTATTGATTGATTTATATCGCGATTGTCCGGAATTGTGGAAAGTTAAGAGTAAAGATTATTTCAATAGAAATAAAAAAATGCGGCGCTAGAAAAAATCGTGGGGGCATTGCAAAAGATAAAACCCGATTTCAGTGTGAAACAATTAAAACAAAAAATTAATGTTCTCAGAACAAACTTCAACAGAGAGTTCAAGGCCATCGAGGGTAAAAAAGTGTCAGGGACGTCTACAGACATCCCTGAACCTTCGCTTTGGTATTACAATGACATGTATTTCATAAAAGACCAGTTGGAAATCGCACAAACCGAAACTTCTGAGGTCAGAATTTTATTTCATTTTTACAGTATTCATAATTATTTTATATTACGAGTAATGTTACATATACCTATGCATCTACATTACACAAGGCACTTGTTTTGCCATGGAACTGACCCAGACGTGTTGAAAAATTCGCAGAAGTCATCCCTTATTCTTTTTGCCTCTACTGTAGAATTGCCTTTGGTTCTTTGAAGTGGTGCCATCTCTTGAATGTCTTGCCTCCATGACCCAGGTTCCAGAGCACCAGTCACAATATCGTCTCTGTCAATATCCTGAGGTTGCAAATACTTGGCTCTGTTTTTTGAGCACAAGTAGTTGTGCAAATGGCAACATGCCATTACGATTATTACAGCTTTCGCTGGTTCAAATTTAATGGTATTTTAAAATATTTTGAATCTCTTCGTTAATATACCAAATGCATTTTCAACGACTCTTCTGGCTCGGGAGAGTCTATAGTTGAAAATCCTTTTTTCGTTCGTCAAAGCAGCTCTGTTGTAGGGCTTCATGAATTCAGGGAGAAGTTGGAAAGCTTCATCTCCAATGAAGACGTACGGAAATTTTTTATTAGGAGTGTCTGGTAACTCACGACGATCAGGCATGTCAAGCTGGTTCTCAGACAACTTGCGCCAAAATAATGTGTTCTTCAACACACCACCATCTGACACTCGGCCATTTGCTCCCACATCGACCATCAGAAATTTATAATTTGCATCAACAATAGCCATAAGCACAATGCTGAAAAAACCTTTGTAATTATAATAGTAGGATCCAGAATGGCGAGGTTTTTGGATTGATACGTGTTTGCCATCTGCCCTCCCCACGCAGTTGGGGAAATTCCATTGTTCTTCGAATTCCTGTGCAACCCGTTTCCATCCATCCTGCGATTTTGAAACCTAGATGAGAAACAAAAAACGAAACTAGCATTATAACACTTACATGAAGAATTAACACAATTGTATAAATATGTATTTACTTATTAAATTGCTGTTGTGCTTAAAGCTCGTAAGCTCTCGTTCGCTGTATTTTATTTTTTGTTACAGCAACCGATTTCTGATGAAGACTCGCAATCACAACTCAATTCCGAAAGTGTAGGGTCCCCTTCTGACGTTCCACCCCCGACTCCCAAACGCCCTGCTACGACGGGTAAAAAAAGGAAAGGTGGGCCAGATAGCACTGATCAATTAGTGGGACTAGCGACTGAATATTTCAAGCGACCAGAGACTGAAGAAGATATTGTTGCTAAGGGGTGGGCTATGAAATTGAAAAAGTTAACTCCAGACCAACGACGCTTCGCAGAAAAAATCATAAATGACACGCTTTTTGAAGCAGAAATGGGCACCTTGACAAGGGAAGGAGTGCGTTTTTCAACGTACCCTCGTTGGTCACCCTCGCCACCTTCATCGTCATCTTCTTCAATGAATAGTTGGCAAAGGTACCCCAACTCACCGCAGCCACTGAACACTTTGCGTCCAAGTCAAAGCCTTTCATACCCAGGGCAACACCATGAATCGTCTGATGAAGATAATGCTGCTACGTTCTTCTCCACATTTACCTCAATGTGAACTTGTGCCCTTAATCTTTTCAGTTCATTAATAATGTACATTACTTGTGAAATATCTGTATTATTTGTAAATTGTAATTCTTTCCTTTCTTCCTTAAAATATAAAGAGATTAACTTGGGCAATAATTACTTACCTGAATGTTTTCCTTCAATGCCTTGATAATTGCAGAGCAAGTTTCCATTATGATGAGTTCAAGAGTCTGCGGAGCAATGGCGCACGTGAATTTCAAGTCTTCCAAATCCATGCCAGATGATAGGTACCTCAATGTGACAGACAATCTCTGACTTGCAGGAATCGCTTCACGCATTTTTGTATCCTTCTTCTCAATGTCGGGGCGGACTAAATCCAGTAGATAATGGAAACTTTCTTGGCCCATTCTCAAAAAGTTCCTGTAGTCCTCTGGTTCCGAAACACGCAGAAAGTTTAGGAGATGCTCATGAGTGAAGCGGTTTCTCAGTTTGTACC